>WTSP01020195.1:169465-217381 GCA_025331215.1 Actenoides lindsayi
TCTTTTCTTTTCTTTTCTTTTCTTTTCTTTTCTTTTCTTTTCTTTTCTTTTCTTTTCTTTTCTTTTCTTTTTCATTCTCTAGATTCTGGAGGAGAGTTAAGATGGAACCGGTTAAATCAGTGCTTGCTTATGAAGCATTATACCATTTCTGTGTTCCTTGTATTTTTATTTTTTTAAATTCTAACTTGCTTGATTCGTAATAAATATGCTGCTCTATTCCAATACCTTAGCTTTACTACAGTGTTGATTTGGTTTGGTTTTATTTAAGGTACTACATTATTTTTAATACTTAAACATTCAGATAATGTAATGCATTATCTACTGATAGAGTAATACAGCCTCTTTATGTTCTGAAGTATTTTTGCCTGATGAATGCTGCTTACTTGTTGTAGTCTATCTTCCTAGGCACTATAAGATGTATTCCCCTTTAAATATCCCTCAACAACTTGCCTTACATGGTTTCTCTGTATTCAACCTCACCCCAGTCTTACTGCAAATACATCTCTGGCACCAAGCTCTAGAGCTTTCAATCCACTTGTAACTCCAAACCACATACAGTTATTCTTCAGTCATTTGTCTCTCAAAATACAGAATATTCTAATTGATTATGAAATTATCCACTCTACAATTCATGTCATAGCTGATAAAATTTAATTTTTCCATAATATATCTTATTGTTTTTCTTTTGCTTCTCCCATCAAACACAGCTTTTCAGGTTTTTAATTTATATCTTGAGAACTAAGAAAAAGTGCATTACCTTACTTGATTCAGATATTGTCCTTGATAACTCATATGTCATGCCAGGAATCAGAAAATAACTGATCACTAGACCTGTAGAGGTGTTCTTGCCTCCTTATTTTATGTGACATGAAAACAATGAGCAAAATAAGACTTACTGATGACTACCCAGCTCCAGCTGCATAGCCTCAGCATGGCTACTAGTGAGTGAAGAGACATCAAACAGACATGGAAATATACATCCATGGGAGAAACTTCTCAGTGGCTCTGGCTATTATTGTCAAATCAACTTGCAAAGCACAGAGTTATCAGGCAAGCATTACCCCATGAACATTGCGGTATCCAGGCAGAGCTACAAAAACAGCTTTTGAAGGTCGAAATCCTCAGTTGGTCTGGCAGAGTGGGACAAACAAGAAATGTTATACTAAGAGGGGAAGATACAGACAGAAATTCCTATGTGAAGGCAGAGACAGAAGTAATAAGCGAGAAAATGAAGGTGGTTTACTGCAGAAAAGAAAAACAAAGCAGGTGGGAGAAAGATCAAAGATCCACCTGTGGAGTTGTGTGATGGCAGCTCACACAGAGCAACAATGTGAAGCTCTTTCCTATTCACAACTCCTCTCAAATACTGCAATATGAGGGATGATATGACATTTGGATACAGAGTGTATTCTCTTGCCTTTTTTAATAAAGAGACTAAAACCCCAATTTAGGCGTAAGACACACTTCCACATTGGGTGCCTGCCACCAGGAGGAGGGAGCAGAAGAGGAACACCGGAAAGTGGCAGGGTGCTTTCTCTTCGCAGAGAGGAAACATTGTCTTTGCTTGATTTCTGCAAACATCACTTCCCTTTGCAGAACTGGCCACCCTTCAATACAGCCTGAGTGAAAGAAAATCCTCCTCAGATAAAGAAGGCCTGGATTCAGGATTTCCTATTCCCAAGAATGAGCACTAACTGGCATTATATGATGTAAAGAGACAACTGTTGGTTGCAGTTCAGGGTGTGGAATAGTTACCTGTCTCCTCAACAAAAGTGTACATGAGTGTTGAGAAGGTTTTTTCAAGCCTTCCTTCAGTTACGTGTTAGGAAGATCAGTGCCTAAGGGGTTAGGTAGGTAGCTAAGCTGGAAAGATGCTACCCTGCTTCATCTGTCTTTCACAAAAAAAGTTTTACTTGTGTTTATCATAGATCAAATTCTTCCAACTTAACTGTCATTGAATAAGCACCTTCATCTGTGAGCAAATCCATAAAAATCAATCAGCTCTTCTCACATATTGAGGTTCAATTCAATATAATTCTGAGTAAGAGTCACAGCCTTCAAGAAAATATGATTCACTGTGTTACCCCTCCCCCACTCCAAAAAAAACCACTTGCTATAGACTTTCTGTCATTGAATCTTTCTCTTTTTAAGATTCAATTATTCTCTAAAATGTGTCTTAAAAGAACTCTGCCATTTTCAAAACCTGTAGTTGCCATCAGGGCACTTTCATATCCCTGATTGAAAGGTCAGGACAGATTCTAAATTGGTATCAATTGGCAAAAATCCACGAGTTTCCATGGAGCTGAATCTATTTACATCAAATGCCTTCCTGGCCTTTTCAGAACAAGTTTTTATTGTTATTATCATTTTAAAGGCTTTGAAGGCAGCAATATTTATGCAATTAGTTCCTTAAAACTTGAGTTTGCAAAAAGAAAGAAAACCAGAAAACCACTACTTTCTCTTTATTAATTTTCTAATTAAATCCACATGGAGAAAATTGCCACTCCAAAAATAATTGGTTATATATACTTGTTCTTGCAAGCATGAAAAATTTTTCAGCAAACATGATTGCATGAAATGTCCCTTATAATAGGCTCAATGGTTCTCACGACTAATTGTGACGTTATATCATAGGAAAAAGTCCACAATGCTCCTCCACCACTGAACTGAAGAATCAAGCGTATTAATATAAGCACAAAAGTTATCCTCAAGCTAAACTCCTGCCTCTTGCTCAGAGCCTGAAGCTGCTGCTCTGTCCCTGTTGATGGGAGCAGCATTCAGAGCAGAGCAATGACAGCCATGTTATGTCTAGAACTATTTTACAGGATCAGGAGCACGTATGCTACCATCGAGCATGTGTGTGTGGTGTGCGGTAAAATGCCATTTACCCTGTCTGGGTGACCCTGCATGTGGAGCAAAAGAGGCTCTCACAGCTACGGCAGGGTTCCTCCTGCTGACAAACAAGTGTCTCACTCTGAGTTCCCATAGACACTCCTGCTTACAAGCAGCACAAATTAACTCTGGTCTGCAATAGCAGGCGCTCAGTTTTAGACAGACTAACAGTTTCCAGGCAACGCAGTGACCCTTTTTGTACAATGGTATCGTTTTGTTAACCGTAATTGTATATACTATCTCCGTTTTAATGAAAGACACCTAGTAAATTATACAGGGAAGCATTTCACTGAGGGGAACATAGGCTCTCTGAGAAACTCCAGCTGTTACTCAGCAGTATTTATTATTCATATGCCATCCCAGTTTTCTGTGTGAGGCACTTCACATTGCAACAAAGAAGAAAGCCAAGATGCTATCAGTTGACGTCTTGCAACTCTGGGTATAAAAGTTGAACTATTCGCTCCTACAGCCTTCAGGCAGGTTACTCTTGGCTTAATAGGGTATTTGCTGCCTAGTAAATAGTTTACAGCAGGTGATCAAATAAGCCAAATAAATTCTCTAGTATAATAATGGGCCTCATTTTTCTGATGGGCAGCATTAAAGCTACACAGTGTCTTCTCCATTTTTCTAGAAAAAGGCATAAGGATATGGCAGGTCTAGAACAGTGTTGTTTGCCACTGACAGGAAAAAACCCATGTCCATGTGCCTGATCCAGCTGTGGTGTTAATTGAATGTCTTTGCAGAAGAAATGGGAGGTAATTACAGCTCATAACTATTCACATACATGCAGCAAACATGAAGAGGGACCATAAAAAAATGGTAGGAGAATGAGAGAAAAACCCTAATCAAATTCCCCTACCTTTCATTTTCATGGCTGGCTGAATTCTGCTCTGGGTGCTGTGGTTCTAGGGCAAAGCTTAAAAGCCCAGACACAGACAGATAAACCAACCTGCCTGTCCACAGTACCCTGACATCACAGGCTTTAAACAGGAGTAAATGCTCTCATAGACTGTGAAAGATGAGTCCAGATGACCTACAGCATGGATGTCTGATTTCATGGGCCACCATATTGTGTGAACATTCCCAGCCCAGCTTAACAAATCAACTCTGGTATTTTTCTAGGATATGCTTTCTTGAAAACAGTACTTTCCAGAGATGGCATGTTTGGAGACACTTTTTTGCCCACTGATCAGAGCTTTGCAGACCAGGTAAGGATGGGTATAAAGAAAAAAAAATTCCCATACACCACACAGAATGAGTGACAATTAAGAACAAAAGAATTGGCATCACTTCAATTAAGCCTTCAGGCCTGTGCAATAAAAATACTGGATTCATGGTTAATAGCCAAAAAACATAACATTTTCTTCAAAGAACAAACTGATGTACTATTAAATAAAGCCATGGGTACTAGGAGAGTGGGCAGAGCTGTGGTGAGTAAGGGAGAATTACGGTGCCATATGGCAGCAAAGTCCACACAAAAAGAGCAGCTGCAAATCCACAGCAGCAGCAGCAGCAGCTGCTGCTGGAAGGGGCTGAGGAAAAGGGAACCCCTTAAAAACTCCTGGAATATAAAAATATGATGGAGTGGCAAGTGCCCACACAGCTATAATTCTTCCTAGATTTTTGAGCATGGGTTAATTGCTATTGCCAGGAACTACAGTGAAGTGGTGCAGGGTCAGAAGGGTATTTTCCTGGTTATGACTCTTTTGACCCCCAAGAGCCTCTCAACTGGCTCTGCTATGTCTCTGTGCCCCGCCCCTCCATCCTTCCCAAGATGATTCCTGTTCTTTTATGACAGGAAAATAACACTGAAGAACCAGTTCTGTACCTAATCTGGAAGTTCCCTATATATAGCTCTGCAATTAGAAGATGTGACATACAACCAACAACAGAGCAAAGGAGCCACAAGTCAATTCTCAGCCTCCATGTTTCAATCCCTCCTGGCTGCACCTCCTTCTGGTGAGGGAGAAAGGGAAACATGCAGATCAGCATTAAAGAATAATCTTTTACCAGACGGTTGCTCCATCCAGATAAATGTTGCAATACCTTCTGTTATAAGTATACAAAAATCTATAACATTTCTGACACCACAGAAGGATAAAACAGAAGGAAACACTGTGATAATTAAATACAACCCCTTATAAAAGGAAGCTGGGACTATTTTAGCTATCATTTCCTGTTTGAATGTGCACATAGCTTTTAGAAAAGCAACCAACCTTAAAGAAAATTCCCCAAAATGGCAAATCCATCAAAACACTGAATAAGTTGTTCCTCTGTTTAATTAGCCTCACCATAATATGCTAATCAATAGTAAATAATTACTTTTTAATGGCTACCACTCTGTTCAGCCTTTTATTATCCACAAGTTTCCTGTAAATCACCATCACCATCTCCAACCAAGCAGTAACATACTCACTAATAGCTCTGCGGCTTTGTAAAAATCTTTGGTGATTTGGCTGACTCATCCAGGAAGCTTAGTCTTGTTCCTCCAAAGTCAGGTACCTAAAGCAGATTAACATACTTGGAGAAGATCAGAGTATAGATGGGGAACAAGGCAAGTTTCACCCATATTTATCAGGCAATTTGGCTTTTACATAGCTGTTTTTCTCTTTTGCTTAACACATGCATTTAATTTGTGATGAAAGATGTTATGCCCTCATTTCATTTTTATGTACTACATATGGGAAAAGGCTTCCATGTGGCAGCAGTGATCTTAACAGATGCTCCCCTTTGGGCAAACAAGGACTTTTAATGGAAAAAGTGCTGAGTGAGGTGCCAGGTACCTTTTCTTGGTGGAACAAATTAATTGTGAAATGAAAGTTTAGTTTATCTCTGGTGATCCTTATTTATGATGTTAGCTGTTAGCATCCTGCATCACAAGCAATATTTAACTTTAAAGATATTCATATCAGATATAAAACCAGGGAACTGGAACTTAAATCAGTTAATGAGCACAGTCCATTAAATTGCCAACTTAATCCATGAAAAGGGAGATTATAATTGCAGCGTATTATTCAACTGTCACTCATTTCTCTTAAGGAAAATGACTGTTGCTTTTTACATGGAGTCATCAGTCAGACTCATGGGTGTTTGATGAACTGCAATAAAATGAATGTAGGAAACATAAAGAGTCAAGTCATTCATTACTTTCTCTTGTACACCACTTGTAGACAAGGTGCCAGCTGCAGGAAAATCTTTCTCTGCCCCACACTTGAGTTGCAATAGGCCCATTATTCAGTGCCAGGCTATGGTTTCCTAACTTTTCCGGCATCAGCTTAATAGTAACGTCAGCTGGGCATCATGCCATGTACATCAGCTATGCCTCATTTACCCTCCTGCTCCCAATTAGCTTGATCATGATGATAAAACCAGGAGAAAGACCTTTGGATAGAAGACACATATTTATTTGGCCAATAGTCTAGTAAAAGGAAGGAAGGATGGGGAACTCATAAAGGAGAGGAAGGATGGATTGTGATCTTGGCTGTTCTGCAAATGCTCTGCGTGACTGCCACTTCTCTCAGCCTCCTCTTCTCCTTCCCCCCCCAACTGGGATAATTCTTTGCTTTGCTCATGGGAGTCTTGTGAGCTACTCAGATACCACAGTGACAAGATACAGAAATTACTACAAATAAAGGAGTCCAAGAACTCGAAATAGCAGGACTAAACACTTGTGTTCACAGATCTACAGTTACTTGTTGATGCCTGTTCATCAAAAATCTGTGTTGAATTTCATGTCATCGTATTTTGTTTGCTGTGGCTGTTAGGTTGTGAAGCAATCATCTCAGCTGTAATCCAAAAAGCTGAATGTGGTTATTTAGGGCAGAAGAGAGAAACTTTTTGCTTTAAGACCTTTGTGCGAGAGCAATATAGCTGTAGGAGAGAAAGCTCTTTGATTTACCCAGTAAGTAGTGTTTGTACCATCACACAGGAGCATTATTCTTTACAGAGACCCCTAGAGTAGAGATACAAGCAGGTCTTACTGTATGCTGGACAGCAAAAAAAGGTAATCTGCAATTCCCTGCAATTGACTTTGTGATATTATCTGGTAGTGGAAGGACAGATCATTTAAATGTAAAGATCTTGTATCTCCCTGTGAACCATGGTAGGAAAAATGTTGTTCTCAGTTCCAAGGCAGAAAAATTGAGAAAGAGATGCTAAATACCTCTCCACCAGCTACAAATAAAATCTTTACCCAGTAAAACTCCAGATTTCCTTCATTTTGGCATTTTGGTCCATTTTCTGTGATCTGTTGCCCATTCTCTAAAAAAATTATTTCTCCTACATGATTAATTGTCTTCTGAAAAGAGATGTTCTTTTTGAAGATAATGGAACAGAATTAATATTGTGTGGAGTCCTCCAGGAAATCCATGTCCCTTCTGGGTGTGATGGATGTTCAAGGCTGTCACAGCCAGTCTGGGGGTGCCAGCACTGAACATAGGACATGGAGACACAGTGAGGGCCAAGGTAAAGGTTCTGTCCAAACTGAATGTATGTCCATTCCAGGTCAGAGAGGTGAAGAAAGTCAGCTGCAGATCCTGTCTGATCAGGCCTAGTTCCTCTCCCTTCCCACCATCATTAAAATGGTCAGGTTGAGACCTGAAATGAGTCTTATTTCCTCATCTGAACCCCAGGCATTTTTCATAGTTTGTCATTTTGGCTCTGACCCTCCATTCATCAAAATGAGTGACAGTGGAAGTGAAAAAGAGAGAGATCAACATGTGATGCCATTTTTATGCCATCTGGTAGTAAGTATGGGGATGCATATGGGCACAACACTATCTAGAAGGCTTCTTAAAATGTTTACCTACAAAGATCTGTTCACTGATGCAATCTTTCCCAGCAAGAAAAATTCTCAGAATTACTATATCCTTTAAAACTCATAACAGTATTTACACCTACATTATTTAAAAGCAATGTCCATGTTCCACCTAAACAGGCTTTCTGTGGGAGGTACTGAATAAAGTGTAAATTGCTTACAATACCTACATATTTGTATGTGACTTTAATTCTCCTGATTTAAAGACTGAATTTGTTGTGCATAGCAAGGTAACGCCCTACTATTTTACTTCACTGAAAAGTTTCAGTTATTCTTTAGAGACCAAAGGCAAATCAAGATCAAGTCTGTAGGAATTAATTTCATCTGCATTGTAATAAACATCTCTTTCTCCATTCACTTTCTTGTTTCTTTGCAAACTGGAAGACTAAAACATTTGTTTGTTCCTAGCAATCATAATTCAAATCATGTTCAAAATTAACCCCAAGTTTCTCTGACATCCTTAGGTTCTTACCCAGAAGACTTGATTTTCATCCTTGGAAGTCTGCTTAGAAACACTCACTCAATCTCATTCTAGGATTCATGTGATCCCATCCATCTTTAATGTAACTATCCATAAGATATGTGCTGTGATGCAATGAATATGTTCCTAACTTTCCTTGCACAAATTAATGGCATTCATTCTCATGTTTGTAGAATGGACATGGAGTTTCTACCTGATCTGTATATGTAATGTAAGTATCTGACCTCCAGCAAACCATTGAAGTGAATAGATCTAGTTTCCTAAAGAAATAAAATATTACTACTCTTACTAATATCCCAAATCTTTTACTGCTGTGCAAAAGGTAGGATGTTAGTGGTAGAGACACATCTCTATTTCACCAGTATTTGGAATGCTTTCCATTTGTTCTTCAGTAGATTTTCTACCAGGGCACTGCGGACCCAAGCATTCTGTCATAATTCCTCAAATAATTAACAAGGAGATCATTTAAGCTGAGCGAGTCTCTGAATACACCCATTGCTCTCTAACATGGGAACATCCACAAAATGGGATGGTTGTGCAATGGCATTTGTACGCAATATCAAATATTCTGGAACACTATATGAAGAATATACCAAAAGTCACGGACAGGATGTCTCCTTTGCAGCCAAGAGAAAATGCTGGTTTTCAGCTGAAATACGAAGTGGAAGAAATGCTTGCTTTCTTAAAAAAGTACTTTCGTGCCAAACATTTTGGAGACATTGTTGAAGAACAGTCCTTCCTCACATAGAGGTTATCCCTGTGATGCTGCCAAGGTCAGTGCCTGAGTGGGTGATTTGCCAAGTAAGTGCCAGTTGTGTAATATATGCTGTAGCAGGCATGGAAGCAGATTTTACTTTCACACCCGCCTTCTGAATTGGCATTCTTTGCCTCTTTTGTGCCAATGTTGCTTCTCTTTCCCATTCTGTGCCCTCTCTTTTCACTGGAATGCCCTCTCCCCTCACATATAAGCTGAATGTCCCATTGATTGCTAGAAAGCAACACTTGCTGAATATGGATTTTATGAAAGTCACACAGGAAAGACAGACTGTATTACTTGCTACATACTTTATTGAATACATGGTGACCCTACCGTGAGTATATTATTAAAAAAACTAAAAATCTTCATATTTTGTCAAATGTACTTGCCTACCTTATATAACAGGGAAGAAAATAGCATTTTTCAGGAGCTCTTATTTCTTGTCAACCCATTCTGTCTACATGATTGTCTAAATTTTGCTTCAATTTTTTTCTCTCCCAAATCTCAACTGTTTTCAGATGTCTTCCAGGTTTGCAAATTTCCATTGATTAGATAAATATTTTTTCTAATTTTCAGTCCTTAACCATATGTTTTGGGTCAAGTCTGTTAATAACTCCACACAGAACTTAAGCTCTTCTTTCTGAAAGCTGACACGTGTATCCTCTCAAGCAGGCAAACCAGGTTTACCAAAGACTTTTTAGAAGCAAGTGTTAGCAGGCAAGTAGGTTTATGCAATCAAATTATAAAAATTGTTGCACAATATCAGAATGTTTCTGAAAGTTAAATGTATCTTTGCTTAGCCAACTTGGAGAGTGAGATCTCTGTTTTGTGTGTGTTGCTTTCGGTCCAGGACTGCTGTAGACCACAATGTCCTCCTTCTTTGATATGGGAGCAGGCCAGGACATGCAGGCTGAACAGGGACCACATCTTTAGAGTCCCCCCTCTACCCCTTAGTGGACAGAGTAGGAGATCAGCCTTGAAGTTGCAAAGGATTCCTTCCAAGAGCCAAGAATGGGCAGAAGAACAATGGTTACTCTGAGGGTTTGTATGTATATTCATGTTACCTCAGCTGCACAGGTCTTCACTTGTCAGTCAAGCAGCTGTAATAGACAGGATGTGTGCTCTGCTCCTGGGGCAAGCATTAGGTGTGTTTTACCTTAGCTTGCATCTCTTACTGTGGCCTAATTCAACTCGAGCTTCTTTTTCCTGTTATCCCTGGGTGTGTATCTAGGCAATTATTGTCGCTCAACTAGTGCTTGGTGAAATGTTAAATATAGTAACGTGATGGGGTGTGGAATCTCTGAGTCATAATACCTTCACTGAATGTGTCTACGATGGATCACTTAAGCTGCTCCCTGGCTCAGAAAAGAGCCCAAATGTTAAGCCAACCGAGTAGTGTATTAAAGTATATTGTGTACATCTTTTAGCCAGAAGAGACAGAAGGGACCTCATTGTGTAGGGCTCATCAAGCCTCTAGGGATTTGTGAGATCCAATTAATACATACTCTCAAGGGTGGCTGCTGCCACTGCAGAGTGAGAGTTCAGCAGCCTTATACCTGGTATGCACGATGTCAGCGGAGTCTTTGGCATGCAATGATTTTGCCATGGGGAATTCTACTTAGGAGAATTTTTCTTTGGAAGCAAGTATTAGTTACTCATTTATTAATGCCTGCTATCAATAGGAAACAAACAACAAAGATACCCTGCTGGAAAAAGTAAAAAAAAAAGATATATTTTGAAATGTCTGGACAATGTTCTTTATTATCGCTGCTGAGAACTATGGCTTCATCTAAGCGTATGTCAAAGTAAGCTATTAAGAAAGAGTAGTTAACACTCAGTTTAGACTCCCTGTCAGGTTTCTCCATTTATAGGTTCATGAACACACAGAAACAGAGGCACATTGAGTTGTATTGGAAGAGAAGGGAGATGAATAGAAACTCACTCATTTCTTTGGAAATAATATTAAATAGGTCACCTTCTTTAACAGGGAGGAGAAACTCTGCAGATGCTAATTTTTTATGCACTTTGAATCAAATCACACTTTCCCTTGCAGAACACTGACATCTGCACATTGTTATGATTGAATTCAGAAGAATTGCAGTCGTAGCCATCTACTATTATTTCAGGGATCTAAACTGACAGAAACCTTGCACAAGCTTCCCAGTGTTTCTTTGAATTCTTTGAATTTTCTGTGAAATACA
This sequence comes from Actenoides lindsayi, assembly GCA_025331215.1. Taxonomy (NCBI): domain Eukaryota; kingdom Metazoa; phylum Chordata; class Aves; order Coraciiformes; family Alcedinidae; genus Actenoides; species Actenoides lindsayi. The sequence continues at coordinate 180,613 of WTSP01020195.1, forward strand.
ATTCTGTACAATTTGATTGCACAGCATATCTTTAAGAAGTTTAATTAAATTTGGAGGGAAAAAATCCCAAACTTACAGAACACATGAGAATGTATTCTTATTTATGGCAAGATATACTTTATTCTGATTAAAAGTTATCTTTTGCTAAGGTGACTTTGTGAGTAACTTTCTCTGTGGGAAATTTTATTTCTTCAGCTCTTCTTACAGTAAATGTGTTTTTCTTTTTTAATAACCACTGTTTATTAACTTCCTTCCTATCAGAGATTGTAACAGGATGCTCAAATTATCTTATTCTCCCAGAGATTGTGTTTAATCAGAGACTTAAATTTATCTTATTACTTCCACAGTTACATTACTCAATATATTTAACATCTTTGTCTAACTTATTACTACGTAATATCACAGCATTGCTGGTTCTTCATGAATAAATAAATAAGAACACAACAGGATAAGTTTCTTTTCTTGTATTTTCTTAAATTCATGGAAAGTAATAGAACATAAATATCTAAGTGTTTGTAAAAGAGGTTTTTCACTGCCAAAAAATCCATCATCTTTCCTGTAAATTTTCTTAGCCAAACTTTACTGGAATAAATGCCCAGTGTTGTCTTCTTTTGTTTTGATTCTCTTCCTTCTTCTTCCTCTTTGTCTTTTTCCCTTTGACATCAGCTTCAGCTTCTTTTTTCTCCACACAGGTTAGACTCAGGACCCATGAAGACTGAAGTTCTACTCTCACAGATCTTTAGGCAGCCTAAACAAGACTCAGTCTGATCCCAATTATGCAATATGTCAAAAAGACACTAAAGGAGATAACTTTCCACAAGGCTTCCATGTGTTAACTGTTGGAACCCTACAAGCTATGGCCCATGCTTTAAGATGGTACTGACTTCCATATTATTACATGCCAATACTAAAAGGGAAACTTCACTTGCAGCTGGACTATTACACTCAAACAGCAAAAGAGAATCAAGACAAGATAAATTTAGCTTTCCTTTCATTAATAAGTGCAATTAAGTTTTTTAAGAGTTTTGAGTTTAAATTATTTGGACATAAGTACATAGTATATTGCTTTAATTAGGAACTGCTTATAATGGAAACCACTGTGTCTTCACTGATAACCTGACTTGATCTTGTCACCCAATAAATCCATTTATTTCTGTTAAGGACCAACTGCTAAAAAAAGCTTAATATTCACCCATCAATGCACATCATTAGATTCTCTATCCTCTTTTTTGCGTTTAAGACATTATTGTCTGAGTAACTTGCACTGCTTGAGTGCTTGTGTTTCTCTAGACATATTAAGAGTTACTCCATACACAAAAGCTTACATGTTTTCCCACTTCTGTGACACCCTTAGTAAAATTAATTTGTAGATTGCAGTTTCAGACTTTTAGCTCACTTTGGGGAGATTTTACAACATGTCCTGATACGTGCTTCCTGCTCCGACATAAAGGTATTTCTAGAACATTGAAGGCATCAGTTCTTTTTGTTCAGCTAATCATCAACTTCTTTTTTAGGCACCTATCATCAGATATATCCTTCAGTGGGTTTGAAGCCTGCTCTAATTTAGTGTTGAAGACTATTCCAGCATTCAGCATGTCAAGAATTGGGCCTTTACAGGGTATTCAGAGGAAAGAGCAGAGGTTGCAGAAAGAAGATTTTAGAAAAATGATGAGGATATCAATCTATTTGATAAAATGCTTGTTGTGGTTGTAGCCCTGCTATAAGTAGTTGAGTTTTTTTCATAAAAAATAAATCCATGCCTGGATTCTGCTCATATCATTATCTGAAAAGCAATACTTGAAGCATAGGGGAGTTCAAATGTGAGGTGAGAAATTCCTAATACAATTCATTAGTGTATCTAAGCAACCAAGCAGAGGACTGGATGTGCTGTCTCATGGCCTTCTGAAACTTTACAGTACCTGCCACTCACCAGTGTGGGCCCCTCTGACAATGGATGTAAAGATGGAAACTTTGAAAAATCTGAACTCAGGACAAGCAATATGATTAAGCTTTGGTTTAGCTTCATATATCCATCATACGAGCTACTCAAAAAAGCAGCTACAGGCTGAGGAGAAAAAACTTTCCATTTGTGATTCATTCCCCATGATGCGCCTCTCCCTGCTTTTCTCTCTTCCTCAGCCCTACTCTCCCCTCCTCCTTTCCTTTTCAACTCCTAATTCTTTCACTGCTTCCCATTCAGGCCTTGCCCTGTGCATTCAGTTTCTGCTTCTCATTCCCCTTTGCCCGCTCCCCACCCTGCCTGCTCCTTTTTGGGTTCAGTTCTTCTTACTTCAGGCTTTTATTTCTCTGAGGGATTTGAATAATCACTCCTTCTTTTTTAATCTCATTGTCATCTCAATAGGTCTTGCTGCCTTCCATCCTCTCCTCAAAAGGTAGGTTTCCAAAGAACGTATTCCCTCCAGAAAGGAGGAAAGGGAGCTCTGAAACTCACTGACCCTTTTTAAATTGGATGTCTCATTGCCTATCATGGAATTCAGAATTTTTCCATTGTATGACAATGTTAACTTTGTGAGTATTTTTTTTTTCTAATAAGCACATTAAATTCCCCCTTTGCCTTAAAAAGATGTAACTTCGTCTATTAGTCTATCATGATTAATTTCTGTCTCTGCTTGGCTGATGGTCAGTTTTAATACGGCTGATTTAGTCATACGCTACATTTTATGTAAAACTTCAGGAGTAGCCCTTACTAAAGGCCAAATAAATGCTTTTGTAGTATACAAACTGGAAATCTAAAACAAGGCCAACACATAGCTTATATTCTTGACTATCTTTTCAAAATGCCCCTCAACTTTAACATCTGCAACTGAATGCTCCTGAATGCAGCTACGCACAGCTGAGCATCTGATCACACTGTTTGGCCAGAGAATTCTTTCACATCTGTTCTTGTTCCTTGCCATAGGTCAGCCACAGACACAACAGATACCAGGTATCTCAGAAAAAAATAAATAAATTACAGTGGTATTTCAGAGTTACAACCACTAAAAATAAATCAGAGAATAAGTAGAAAAATAAGAAACAATTAATGCAGCCATTATCAAGGACTAGCTCTTTCTTTTCACCATATGTGGAAAGTGAAATAAAAGAAAACTCTCAGTTATATGCAGGCCACAAAACAAGACCTTGAGCCAAACTTCTTCAAAGGTCAAGGATATAGGCATAAGACATTTAATAAGACTTTTTTTACTCTCTATGTATTCTTTCAATGACAGACCACTGCAAGTTTGCTTATAGCTCTTGTAACTAGGCCAGGAAATATTAAAAAATTCCTTTTTTCTTCCAGTACCCAATAACCAGGGTACTAAATAAGCATTCCAAAATAAAATGAATGCAGAACCATATGGTTAGTTCTGACTTCCATCTTGCAGTAAAAAAATTGCCCATGCTTCTGTTCTGTACTACAGATGGTTCTGACGGACAGCATCATGCAAAGCCACATTTCTATTGCTGAGGAAAATGTGAAGATAATTCTGAAAATCTATTTATGGAACATTGTGCTTCTATTAGACACAGGGATAGGTAACCAGAGAGTACCTTTAAAGAATTGTCATTTTCATTCTATATTCTGCTCCACATGTGTTATCTGACCACGTAAACACCTTAGCAAATGGAAAAACTGCCTTCTGACCAATGCATTGTTGGATCCAGCCCTTAAGACTCCATTTTCTATTATCACTTTCATCTTGGTTCCCAGAATTCTCATTTCTACCTGCAAGAATGAACCTTTTGTTACTCGTCCTTTTTGTGCATCAGAAAGCATGGTTATTTGCTCTTCTAAACTTGGTAAGCCTGACTGCCTGGTCTTTTGAAGCAACAGTGGTCTTTAGTAGTTGCACAGTAGACACATCTGACTCATCACCTTAATTCTGTGGGCTGTTCACTTGAGAAAAATAAACACAACTGTAAAAATAAGTCCAAGATGTCTTTTCCTTTACACTAGTAATTCCCATTCATCTCAACAGTTTTATTGTTAGTGGATGATGTAAACCAATGAGTAATTTTAATTTTTAGGTTTTCATTTATAGTTTTCTTATAGTATAAGACAGTAATGTCCAAAATGTTCAATCTAAAGATATTGCAATATTGCCAAACAAAATTTTACTGCACAACATGCTTATATAAATTAAAATGTCTCAGAATGATCCCTTCACAAAACATGGGAACATTCATTTTAACAACATCAAAAATTCAGTCTCGTCATTTGCCTGTGGCCATAATATTATGAATTTCAATTTGCTCCCCCCCAAATGCTCCTCCTCCTCTTTGCCCTTTGTATGAATTTAAATAAGATTTTCATATCTACTTTTACCACTCTACATTCTGTTTCACAAGTAAGCTATTTTGTGGAACTGAAGATAGCACACGTTTACAGGCATTCCTATTCTACATTCAGTTTCTACTTGTTTGCATAATTTTCTCTTTAGGGATTCTTACAAAAAGTGACAGGGGGATGGAAGCGTTTTTTTTTTTTACCCCTCAGCCATGAATTCCATCTGTTGTCATGGCACTGAACCCAGTGTTGAATAGCAGCCAGCATTGCTTTTGATGTTCTGTAGGATTAGCAGAGATGTCTGATGTTATTGTGCAAGATTATTCATAGGAATAGCTCTACCTGAGCTTTATACAAATGTTCAGTTGCTAAATTAATAAATAAATATGGTATGCCATCAAAGTTCACATTCTTGAGGTGTTCCTTCAGAGCTTTACTGTTTCCATGATGGGTCACAGAAAGTTTTTGCATTACTCTTATTTCTACAAGCATAAACCAAATGTACGCAACATTTTGTTAGAGGCAATTGAGAAATAATATGGCAAATTAATTATAACTGATGATCTGTAGCTGATGATCTGATGAGGCAAACTTTATTCGTGTGATTTTCTAATCATAATATTTCATGACTTGCCTCTACCTTTGACTCTGACATTTTTTTACTGAGCTATCAAGTAGACAAAGTTCCCATTGATACTACCTCTGGGAAGAGTCAAATAGCCAATAATTAGAGTTATTCTTCAATGTTCAGGACATTCAGACTGTCCCATTTCAAACCCTCAAACCTCTTGACACGCATTAATCCAACTTTCACAAATGCTCTTGGAGTAGAAGAGCTTCTTTGTTGTTTTTGTTTTTGCTTTCTTGTAAAGATAAGTATCAGCGCTGTTTAGGAGCTTTTCTTGTCAGTTTATCAAAACCTTAACTTGTTTATGGATACACTTTGGAAAGATTTCCAAGTTTCAGGATGGAGTTTCTGGTCAAAACAGAGAACATCTTGCCTTGGCATGAGATCAGGAAAAGAAAGTGTAAATAGTTCTCTGCAATATATAATTACAAAGAGCAGCAAATGAACAAAGCTCTGCCGCTTCCTTTTCTGTCTCTGAGAAATCGAATTTGCTTATGTTTCTCAGGAAATATCCAGGTTATACTGGGCCAGAGCAGTGGCTTTTACCTTGAGGGGAAGAAGAGGTAGCAACTGACACCTCCTGTACTCTAACATACTTCCCTGCAGGAGCAGCAAGTCCATTTACTGTGCTGTTTCCTGTGGAGAGTCAGTCTAGCACTTCATCCTTGGAACAGAAACCTTCAGGTTTGCCTCTACAGCTAAGAGGTCTTGTCTCAGCTTTGGTCCAGGAGAGTAGCCTAGTGGATGAATCTTTCCAACCGAAGTGGAAGACTTAGGTCTAAGGTGCAAAGTACACTCAACAGAGATGTGGATTGGACATCTCACAATGAAGTGAGCAAGTGCCTTGCTACTGACTGTCCTCTACTGCTTCAATAAAATGTTTCAAAAGAGTGCTATCCTGCACTCTCTGCATCCTGAGAAGATGAATAGGAACTAGATATATAGATATTCTTGTCTAACTTCTGAAATATTACTGATTTGCAGCCCCTTAGATTTATGCTGCATTTCTAGATAAAAATAGCCCTTTTTTTTCCTAGGTTCATTATTTTCATATCAACTGCTTGAACAGCCTACAAGGTTCTTGAGAATGACATTAGTCAAGTGCTTGTAATTTACTGTGGCTTTTCCACGTGCAAACCCTCTTTTGAATAAAACTCTGCAGCCAGCTCAGCTGGTGTTTATGTGGACTGAATCCTCTGATTTCAGTAGTAATATCCTGAAGTTACTTCAGTGCAAATTAACATGTTATTAAAGTAATTAATCATCTTCTGATTAGAAATGCAAATATAGAATACAGATACATTGCCTAGCAGTTCAATGGCAGTTTTCTGAGGCTTTTCGGGGGAAAGGATAAGGATGGTTAGTCTTCCTGAGATACCGAATGGAACACAGAATGGCAGTATGCTGTGCTGTATAGGTGGAGTTTAAACTGTGGATGTCTTGCCCTCACTGGTGAACCAGTAAGGCTACACTTTGATAAATTTAGTGAAGTTAGGGAGCTTTAAAACTGCAGGGACAAATACACAAAAAGCACCTGTTACAGAGTTGATAGATGTCATTTCTTGTTTAGTTTGAAAAAAGAATAATTCAGCATCATTTAGTCTTTTGGCAGTGAACTGGCAAAAAGATAGAAGGTTTGGGGGTATTTTTAGCTTTCATGGCCCACAGTACTTTGTCTCCTCTCTATAAAGCCTTTTAATCCAAACCTTCAACTCAGTCTATTAAACACCTCTTTCTTTTGTAGCTGGTGTATCAATGCCTATATATATGCAGCACCACATGTGGATGACTGGGATAGACTAGATAGGAAATTGGTTTGGAGGCAGCACAGCTTAGCCAGTGATGAGACAGAGGCCAGACACCCACTTGAGACCAATCCTTAAATCTCATTGCTGTGTGATGCTTCACTCCCCAGCAGCTACAGGCCACAGCAGATGTGTAGCATGGGAGTGGCATTAGCTTGGAGACTCTGCTGAGCACTGGCTTCAGCCCTGCTCACCTCATGCTTCGACCTGGCCATCTCTGGCAGAGTAATGCAGTATGCTCAAATATTTGCTGGACAGTCTCTGTGTCCCCAGGGCTTGACCATACGTCCTTCAGTAGAACTGAGAAAGAGATTATTACTGCTGGAGACAAAAGTGATAACTGTAGCCTTTCTTTTCAGTGGAGGGAACAAGAACAGACCAATACTGGAACAAGTACAGAATACTGTAGCTGAAGCAGCTCTACAATGTTGGTGGGAGTCCCATCTGCTGCTCCATAGTATGAAGAAGATAGTAGAGCACTGACAGTGACAGCATTACAATGACCCCAGTCCAAGGTCAACCATAACTACTTTTCTAGTTTTCATGTGACACAAAGGAAAGGGAAAAACAGAAAGGACAAGAATCTGGACATCATTTGCAGGTTCGATTGAATCTCATCCTAGTGAAAAATCTCTCCCTGATGTCATGAATACCATTTAGTCCCTGCATTAAGTATTCAGTGCAGCCTATACAATACAGGTGCATGTCATTTTTAGCCTGCAAAATGAAAGGCTGCTTTTTCACTGACGATTTGATTTATAAAATGCATCCTTTGTAGGCTCCCAGTGCACAGGTGCAGCTCTGCTAGCTGAACATGAGCCCATGAGCTGTGTGGTGAGGCAGGATGTACATGTATTAGCAGCAGGCTCTATCTGTGGAACTGCTTTCAGTTTTCGCTTAGTCCAGTGGCTTAGACTGAGCTGTCCTGCAGTAAGCAGAGTAGGACTTGGTTCCCTGTTCCAAAAGGGAATAGCCTTGGCTAGTGAATACATGTCATGATCTCTAACTGTGTGAATTTTACTCAGTTACATTTTCTCCAGTTGTTATTATCTCACGTAGCCTATAGGTAAGATGTCCCTACAGGAGAAACATATCAGCCTAGGGCCAGAATGATCCTGCCTCCTCTCAAGGCCCCTCCTTGGCCACTAAAATACCCTCCTTCTTAAGAAGATCAAAGAGTTAGTGTCTTTTTTTTAAAACCACACACAAAAAGATGTTGAAGCACTCTTTTTGTCAGTGTTTTAGTAGACTACATTGTATTATTTGCATTTTATTTAGCTTTGTAATGCACTGAGAGTATCTTCAGAGATAGGAACCTCATTGATAAAAAAAGCACAATTGTCTAATCTGTGTCAGTCATGCTGATGGATGCACAGATAACTTGGTATTATGGTGCTCAGTACTGTCAGATGGAGCTTGCAGATCAGCATAAAATTATATTTATAATGAAGCTGGGAGCAAATGGCAATTAATATGTAGTGTTAACAGGTTTTAAGAAAGTGGCAGGAAGCCTACTGAGCTCTCTTCTCACAATATAGCACCAGCAAAAGTTTTAGAGATAACCTGTTTTCAAAAGAGAGACAACAAGAGAGCAAGACAGAGACAGAGCTCTATCAAAGCAAAAGCATTTAGGCCCAGATTATTAAGCCTTTACTGAAGATGCTGAGCACTTACATGTCAAGTCCCATTGACTTCAACTTCTCATTAGCATGAGAAAGAGCTGCACAGTTTGGCCTTTAGTGAGATAGTAGGCTTAAAAAATACACATTTGTCGACTCTCAGCTGAAGCATCTCACCAACACTAATTCTGTTCAGACTACCCACCTGAAAGAAAATTGAATAAAATACCTGTATGTTTTTCCTGTGCACTCGCATGCACAGGGGTGAAATTCTGTTCAGTTTAGAGAATATAACTTCTAGTCTATGATTTTTTAAAAATCACCATCTGCTGCATTTTCTTCCTCGAATGCCAAGCCAATCTTTCTAAAATTCATTGTAATTTGGATTCAGTTTCTGAAATGTGCACAAATTTCACAGGTATTCTGAAATATTTCCTTTTTATGTATAGAGAAACAACACAAGTCTTACCAACAGCAGAATATACTTGGGCAAAAACTGCCTTACATAAGTTTGCAGTAGGAGAAAAATCTGTTTCTTGACATAAAAATAAACCACAGAGGGCTTTCCTTCACTCATTGTTAGTAAGAACTAGTGATTTCCTAAATCTATGAGGATTTCAAAATTACATGATGCACATATTTTTTTAAAAGCTGCTCAGGCAGTGAAAAGAAAGGTGCTGATTCAAGAGCTCTTTTCTGTATATTGAAGCTATTATGTATGGCAGACGAATTACACACCAGAGGCTGAATACGTACTGGGACAATCAAACATTTCAGGGCCCTTATCTTCTCCAGTAATCCTGTGTTTTAGTACATGAACACAATTCAAGACTATTTTGTCCTTTGATGATTTCTATACATGTTTTGGAAGGTCAGTGTACACTTGCAGTTGTTTTTAGATAGAATCCAATTGTATCCAGAGATACAATAATGCAGACATGGATCTAGAGAAAAAAACCAATTTGATAGAACTGTCTGTCTACAGTATTTAAGAGTCAGTGGAGAAAAGAACCATGCAAATTCCAGGGTGGGCATGGACTAAGTAACATATCTTCTATGTTTGATGTTATATATGTTTTAATTATGCCACCAGTGTTTTTCCTACACTTTCTTACTTGTTGCTGTTAAAGAATAACATGTCTCATTATGTACATAAATTTTCCTCTCTGATTGTTCTGGAGAGATTATTTCTCTGCCTCTCCAATCTGGCTTTCAAAAACATTTGTTTCACACCTGGACTCTCCAAAGACAGAAGTGACATCATTTGAAAGCACGAGGGCAGCACCTATTGTACTAACAATTTCAAAGCTGAACAGGAGTCTCTAAGTATTGATTTATAAATTCTCCATATCTGAGCCTGAATTGACCCCATAAACAGGAACGATGTACTTTGTTCTGTAAGACTGAATATTCTTATCTGAATAGAATTAAGACAGATTTGGAGGGGGAAGATGTAGTGCTACAGCACTGGCAATCCCACGCCTAAAACTCTACACAGTGCATTTTTACAGATCTGGGACTAGACAAGAAGCATCTTATCTGCATGGATTCTTCCCATGTCATTGTCCTACCTGAACCTTGTGAGAATATTCCTCACAGGGAGGTGGTTATATGGTGGTTATACAGGATAATGTAGGAAATATTAGGAAGAGAAAGGTCATCAACATTTTCAGAAGCCTTCTTATCCCAGGACTGACCTAGACGCAGCACTATAAAGCTGCAGTCCATACCAGAAGGATTGCTTCATTTTAGCAACAGTCATCTGGCATCTGGGGCACAGATGAATGAGGCACAATAACATTTCAACCTGGGTTTTTTAATTTCACACAACATACTTTGTAAAATCCACCCATCCTGAGAAAGAGTAATCTATGTTCCTCATAGAATCATTTATAGCAAGTGCTATGGTAGGACAGACACAGTTCAATGGTTTAAATATGAAAGAAATTATGGTCTAAATTTTGAAATGAGCCATAGTACACCTATTGCAAAGGACAGGTGTATTAGTGTGACATTTTAAAGCATCGTGGTTTATGTTTCTGGAGTGTTTCACAGCCAGTTGACAAGTACAGCAGTCATGTATGCCCCAGAAATTTGGGGAAGGGAAAGCAGCAGGGAGAATAAAACCCTCTGCTGTTCAACGCCCTGAGTACAAATGCAAAATATTTCAAATTAAGTCCTTTTCTTACCATGTGTAGCAAGAAACTATGAAACTGTTCTTTCAGGAAAAAGCAAAGATGTTTTATAGCTACTGTACATTTGTTGCCCGTGACAATTGGACTTAATCCAGCACCACAAGATTTGAGTTACAAAAAATCATTAATTTCTTGACAAATGTGCTTGCCAGTATCATAAATTGGTGGTGATACTTACCTTCATCTTAATAAAAAATATTGGAGCTGAAACTCTGTTTCCTGATACGTGGGAGCAAAATTTCCATTTTCAGTTGATTTGATCAGTTGACAAAGCAAACCACAGGTTTTATTTCAGTCTTTGGTTTAATTGGAAGCTTTCAGTATGTACTCTAGAAGTGTGGAAAAAGGACCTGTTTTTTAGAGTCCTACCTCTTCCAGTTATGGAATTTGTCACATCTTTCCACACAGCAAGTCTATTTAGACTTAAACTTGAGAACATTTAGATAAGGGAGGCCTTAGCAAGACTCACTGTCCAGCTCAGCACTGCTCAGGGTAAAGTGCAGAAGCAACTCACACCACTCTGGGTGCAGCTGGTCATAGTGGAAGAACTCCACAATATTCTGTCCTCATCTTTTAATTATTTTTTTTTCCATATCCTTGACAGTTGCTAGATTCTGAAAGCTTATGTGAGATTACAGAAGTAAAAAAAAAATTAAAAAATAATATTGCGGGAGCTTGCTGTACTCCACACACACACACACGTATAGACACAATCCTCCACCTTTCTCTCTACCCTCCCCTGTTAAAGTAGCTATCGTACACATCAAAATTTTTGTTATGTTCACAAATCACTCAGGAGACGAATGAGCTTATTTGTTCCGAATGATGAAAGTTCAAAGTATTTCATTTATGCTAACAGTTCATTAATGTAGCCACTCATGTGTGCTAATCCCACTTATTAAACCTCCCTGTCTCCTATTAATAATTTAGCTAAATAGGAGATGTTTCAACAAGGTTATTCATACTTTCATATATATAATTATGCTAGATATAGGCATAGGATCTTGATAATAATCTTCCTTTTCACAAAGTCTTTAATCTAAATAGAGCTTGGAATGCCACAAACTGCACCGGCTATGTTTGTCTGAAAGACTCATTACTGAGCTGTCTGCAGAGTCCTTATCTGCAAAATCCCCATGTGAGTAGAGAAGTGCTGCTATCTTTCCTGAGCAGATAGAAACCTGTAGAGCAAAAAAACAAAGGAGCAGAACCCACAAAAGCATTTATACAACTTAATGTGTCCCAGGATCTTCAAGCAAACCCTGTGACTAGAAGCAGTGGACTTGGCAGATGAGGTGGGCAGAGGACCTGACTGTCTATGTGAGAACTTCAGCTAGTATACAAAAAGTGGCTATTTCCTTCATCAGCTGTGATTGAGAAGTGAGCCAATTATCTGAACCTTGAGAGATGATTTAGACCAAGATAGTTAAGCCTTGGCAGCCATGGTTGCCAGATCTGTTTTTAGGAATTGTGACAGCTTTGTTCACCCCTGCTATAAGTAGTTTCTTATATATAAGTAGTTTCCTTCATCCCCCTCATAGTCAACTTTAGGCTTCCCCTCTCCAAGCCCAAGAAAAGCCCATTTCTTTCTCCTCCTCTATACAAGTATCACATCTTCCCTTTCTCCTCAGCACAGTTCTGCCATCTCATTGATCTATTTTCCTACTCTCATACAGGGTAGCCCACCTTCTCCATATACAGCACTTACACAATCAGTCCCCTAACTGCACTATGCAAACAGACTGACTTTCTCTCCATCCTCCCTTCTGGCAACATCAGTCTACCTACACTCCCTCCCAGCTGTCTCACAAGCACCCAAAATCTGTTCTGCCAAGTACCACAGCAGGATGAAAGGTATCTCCCCATCTCCACAATGAAAGAAGGAGGAGGACAAACAGAAGTGTTCATGATCCTAGGTACACGGAAGGACTGAAACTCCAATAACATGGACAACAGTCAATCTTGCAGGTAGGATACTATCTGGAGAAAGACGGAATGTTTGCCCATCCCTAAATGCTGAGGGGTATAGCATTTACCTCAGGATCATGACTCTTACTACAAAAGCCAAGCATCTGAAGCCAATATGGAATGAAACTCAACACTCATGTACCAATGCCCCTTTGTGAATTTAGCTTCTATCATTTCTCTGACAGTGACAAACCAGGGAGAAGATTCAGCTCAGAAATGATGACCGAGTGCACGTATGCATGTACAGGCATTTGGTGACCATTGAGATGCTTTATGAGTATCATGCAACTCCTTATGGCTGTAGATATCATCTAAGTCCTGAGGAAGATCTAACAGCACAGTGTGCAGGTCATGGAGACTCTCAAGTTCTCAAATAGCAATAAATGGAAGACCTGCCATATGAAGAAAGGCTGAGAAAAATGGATTTGTTCAGTCTTGAGAAGAAAAGGCTTAGGGGAGACCTTAATACCATATACCAGTATGTAAAAGGTGGCTACCAAGAAGATGGAGACCCTTTTTACAAGGAATCACATGGAAAAGACAAGACGTAATGGGTACAAGTTACTCTTGGGGAGATTCCTATTGGAATCCAGAAGAAAATTTTTCACCATGAGAACAATTAGACATCGAAATAATCTTCCAAGGGAAGTGGTGGATTCCCCTCCACTGGACAGTTTGAAGACTCAGATTGACAGGGTACTGGGCCATCTCATTTAACTATATATATATATATATAGTTTACCTTGAAATGTTGGACTAGATGATCCTTGAGGTCCCTTCCAACCTGGTATTCTATGATTCTATGATTCGTGTCTATATTTAGGAACCTGAATTGAGCCCTTATATGTCTCCATATATGCGAGGTTTTCAAGTTCTTACAGTAGTCAGTGAATATCCAAACTGAGACATGCAGAGGCATTCAGAGAGCTATTCAACATACCCTGCAAAGCAGACACTGACATTTGGTCAGAAAACACTGACCAGTTCTCCATGATCTATAATGGGAGCACAGTCATCGTGGAAGCCCTTACATGTATATGTCTTTATTTGCAAACCATAGCCTCCCCATCAAGACAATCTAAAACAGAATTAGGAATTCAGCTGGGGCTTTTCAAAGACAGCCACAAAATAAGGCAGCCTACTCATTCTGGAAAGGTGAAATTATGTAGCCTGACACTAAGGATTGACTATCATCCTGGTATTTGCTCAAATTATTTTATACAGTATTTTAAAACAGTGATAGATTACAATAGAAGTCACAATTCAAGCAATAAAATGGGTCTTCACACATTGCTGCTGATTCACAATACCAACCTGGAATGTTTCAGTGAGGTTGATTTAAGTAAGAATACTAACTGACCAGTTCCTTGATCACACATGACCAAACCCTTTTATGTTCCTCATCAACATTTTCCTATGCATATTGCCACATTCTCCTTGATACTTCCCTTTCTCCACTCTAGTATCCCTACAGATAATCAACCAACTCGTAGCTGTTTTCCCCCATAGGTCCCAATTTTCCTATATCTATACCCAAATTTGGTATTTTTGATATAGTCACCTAGGTAATCATGACTGTACATGGTTGTGCTGATATCTTTACCTAGGTACTGTAGGGCATCACAAGTTATTCTTCCCAAAAGCCCCCATTTTTGCCCTCCAATTATTGTGAAGTTTGGCCACCTCTCATGTAACTCACCCTAAACCAACTGTGAAACACAGCTGGCCTTCACAGCACTCCTTGTAACTTCTGATAGCTTCTCACTCTGCTATTCACTACATCCCACAACATGATATCTCATGTCACGTTCAGTTTAGCTGAACCTTGAGCCGGGGCCCAGTCATCTCCCTGCATACATTACACTTGGCTTAGCTTTTGCTTAATTGGTCCTTAAGCCTTACCTTAACCATAAAATCTAGGGATTTTGCTTTCTCCTGAAATTTAGTTTCATGGAAATGTTTACATTTTTTTCAGTGATATTTTAAAATAAACAAATTACATTTGATATAAGCATAACCTAATGGCATGCTTATCAATTGCAGACAGAATATTTTGATGTATTGATGACAAACACCATTGGTTTCAGGTTTTTTTTCTGGCATAATTAAATGTGTTATAATTTATGTCATCACTCAGGACCACATCTGTAATTAACAAGACCTCTAAAAGTCTCAGCCACCTGTGCTGAAGGTACCTATAACAATGTAATCAAAAAGTATTGTCTGGCTAAGAAAAAGCAACCATTCTCTCTCCAGTGGTTAGTAGATGCCTTGGAAAGACAAAAAGAGGACTGGTATATGATACCACCAGTACCCAGCAAGATAATGGAGCTGATCCTCCTGAAGACACTGCTAGAGCACATGAAAAATGAGTGTGGGGGGAGTGGCAACCAACATGGTTTCATCAAGAGCAAATCCTCCCTGACAAATTTGGTGGCTTTTTACGATGGGGTCATGGCATTGGTGGGTAAGGGAAGAGCAACTGATGTCATCTTCCTGGACTTGTGCAAAGTGTACGACATCCTGGTCTCTAAATTGGAAGGACATGGATTTGATGGATGGCCACTTGGTGGATAAGGAATTAGTTAGATTGCCACTCTCAAAGAGTTGCGATCAATGGCTCAATGTCCAAATGAAGATCTGTGATGACTGGAGTCCCTCAGGGATCAGTACCAGGACGGATGCTATTTAGTATCTTTGTCGGTAACATGGACAGCGGGATCAAGTGCAGCCTCAGCAACAACACCAAGCTGTGTGGTGTGGTCAACACTCTGGAGGGAAGGGATGCCATCCAGAGGGACTTGACAGGGTGGAGATGTGGGCCCATGCCAACCTTATGAAGTTCAACAAGGCCAAGTGCAAGGTCTTGCACCTGAATCAGGGCGATTCCAAGCACAAATACATGCTGGGTGACAAGTGGATTGACAGCAGCCCTGCAGAGAAAGTCTTGGGGGTACCGCTTGATGAAGCACTTAACATGAGCTGGCAATGTGCACTAGCATCCCAAAAAGCCAACTGTATCCTAGGCAGCATCAAAAGGTGTGCGACCAACAGATCAAGGGAGGTGATTCTGCCCCTCTACTTTTCTCTCACGAGACTCCACCTGGAGTACTGCGTCCAGATCTGGAGCCCCCAACACAAGAAGGAAGTGGATCTGTTGGAGAAGGTCTGAAGGAGGGCCACAAAAATGAGACTGAGGCATCCTGGACTCTTTTTTTTCCTCCAATTCCTCCAATATATTTCTCCTTGTTCTTTAAACATAGAAGCCATCCCACTTCATCTTTGATCAGCCTTGTTGTTCTTCTGAGAAGAAGAAAATTTGGGTATTTGCATGAGTGTAGTCAGAAAAACAAAGGAAAAAAAAAAAAAGAGAGCCGAAAGAATCATTTTTTATTCAGTCTGAGTTAGAAGTAGCAAGAGTGAAGAGTATTTATAGAATGACATAAGTAATGCTCTCTGTTTTCTTCTCTATTCACTTTCTAATAATTATTAACAACATTTTTGCCTTTTTTTGACATCTACCAAGCACTGAGCTAATGTTTTATACCACTATCTATCATAACCCCAAATCTCAATCCTGAATGGCAACAGTACTTTCAGATCTCAGCACTTTCCATTAGAACCTAAGATTCGTTTCTCTACATGCATCATATTTTTCTCTGTGTATATTAAATTGTACATATTTCTGTTGACAAAGTTGATAGAAGATTTAATAGCAAACTAAGATTTAATAGCAAACTAAGATTTAATAGCAAACTGAGACTAAGTCTGTTAGACGATTAAATTTTGTTCAGATTTAAGAAGTTACTCTTTCTAGCAATAGACATTCTGCAATCTTAGAAGCCATTACAATAAAATGACTGCCTTAAGTATTTTTAGATGTTAAGGAGGAATATTGGTTTAGTTATTCCTCTGCCTACTTGAAACACTTGAGACTTTTGTTTCTGTGTGCTAGAAGCCAACATCTCTGTCCGTGTTTATTTTCCTATCAATATACCAGCAACACTAGTGATACTGTCAAAAGGATGAGCTGTGAAGAGTTTATTTTGTGAATACCTCGAATGCTGACAAATAGTGGCTGGTTTTTTTGATATATGTTATGGCATATCAGCATACCCTTGTTGTTGTGCTGTTGCAATTTACTTTTATCCCCACGTGAATAGTAGACTTCAGAAATACTTACATATTTAAAAGCAATGACAATAATAGCAGTCAAATATCAAGCCAGTTTAATAGTCTAAGTTGCTTTTACTTCCACCTAAAATTGAAGCATATCCACTAAAAGTGGTACAACTGGCTATAATCAAAAACATGCAGAAAAAACCCTATAAAAATCACTTAAGGAAAAAAAAATTCTGTGCTTCATTTGTCAGCAGTAAAGTGTTCCTACCATTTAATATGCATTATTTGAAAACTTCTGTGTGCAGCATCATCAACAATGTTTACCCAAGCATGCTTATGATAAATTGTTCCAGGCACTCCACATCTATTGTGCTTGTAGGTCGGCACTTGATGTAATAAGGCCACCAGATTCACGAATGAAAAAGAAAAAAAAATGCTAAATGTGATGTCAATGTAGGAAATACTGTTTGATAAACTCTGCAAATGAACCAAAACAACTTGCCTGTGGATGGAATTGACCAAGTAGATCTCCTTTTAACGGCTGGTTGCAGGGGGGATTTATTTATTTGTTTAATAATTTGTTTACTATTAAGAGGGCTATTGTTAAAGACTGCCACATACATAGGAACTGTCTGTTTACTCTGTATGACCAAGTGTTTGAGTCTCTGCATGATTTAATGCATAGCTTAAACATCACTGGAGTTTTCCATTCTGGTATACATTTTGGTTTTACTTGTCCAAATTTCCTGTCAGGATGTACGCTATCTTTAAAAAGAAGGCAGAAGAAAAAGAGCCTTTTAATCATCAGCACCACCAAAAACAGTGCCTTATTCTGCAGTTACTGGATTGAAAGAACCTTCTTCACTGGAATAGAGACCGCTTTGCACTCTGTAATGAGAGCTTTATTGGCAGTAAGACCCAGAGGGGAAGGGGACCCATGAAATTGTTACTTTTAGATATAGCTCACTGTACGGGTAATGCAAAAGGCAGTAGGCTTCTTACGTGTGTCAAAGTGGAGGATCAGATTCAGTAGGGCCTGGAGAAGTTGTAGAGGAGCTGGGAGAGCTTTTGCACCAGGCTGTCACTGTCCCCAGCATTCAGACAGACCTACTTCTACCTGCCCCACCACAGAAAAACAAGCAAAATAAGACCTCCCAGAAAGTCATACTACTCTGTGTTTGGGGACTGGGGAGGAATCTGATATTGAATAATTCACTCCTGCCTACCCATCATTTATTATTTCAGGGGTTGGCCTTATCTGTCTCTGTGGGAAACTACTGTGTTGCTAACAGGTAACTATGCAGTGACAAGATGTGCTAGTGTGGTCATAGCTGTGCTTTGTGTTCCCAATTTTCCATTTAATAGTCCAAGCAGAAATGAATAGGAATGCTAAATAGGAGTATGAAATATTATTTTCATTTTCTCTGTTGCTGCACAGCAGGAGGGAAAATAACCAAATGCTCCTAGAGGCATATCTGTTTGTCTGGAACATAGGCAGGGATTTGCAACTAGAGTCAGAGCACTTTACAGCATGGCCATACCTCTCACAGAGCTGAGACCATAGTCAGAAAATCAGCCAATGGGATATCTTTCTTCACAGATAGGTTTCTTGTGGAAAAATAGCACCAGTGTTCCCAGAAAATGTTGGAAACACCTCTTTGCAACAAGCATTGAAGAGTAGTAGTGTGTTGAGTAGCAGTGTGGAGTGCTAGAGGTAAATTGTGATTGAGTAGACACAAATGGGTATAAAAGAAATTTAGATAAATTTGACTCAGTAGTCATGTACATGTAAATAAAACCAATTTGTTCAAAATTTGCACTTCAGCGCACCGTTTCTTATTTCTCATACTCTATAACCGCTCTGCTCAGTAAGCAGTGGGGTTAGAAGGTTGTTCTTCAGCAGATGTAACAAGCGGCAGCTGTTTTGGCACTGAAGGAATCAGCCAGTCACAGACTGTTTTTGCCAGAAGAGAGAGTTTTTACAGAGATGTGGTTGTTGGTTTTTTTTCTTTCAAGAACATCTGATAAAGCTGGGAAAAACAGGTATCTAAGATTTGTAGCCCACAAACCTTTCATCAGATAATCTACTTTGCCAGAAGATGCAGTATTGAAACCTTTTCTGTGGCTAGCCCAGACAGCTGCTTTAAAAGACAGGTTTAAACCATGTTGTCTTTAGTGCATATACTGGTTCTTACTGAGAACTAAGATAATAAAACCAGATTACATCAATAGACTTTGTCTGTCACCTAGCTCTTCCCAGGGTCTGATGGCACCTGGCTGCTATCAAACTGACAAACTCTGATCTTTTTCTGAGAGGAAAATATGCACCATCTACTGTCCTTGGGCTTAGCTTTGAAAAGCAGTTCAGTTACATCTTGTGTTTAGCAAAGGGACAAAGAAGTGGTTCAGTGTCACCATTTTTCTTGTCTGTGTTCTTGGAAGCAAGTGAATTGGGAAAGTAATGCCTCAGATCAATCCCCAAAATGAAAATAACACTACTTTACACATAGTGCAAAAAATGGAACTCAAAATAGGGTAAAAATAGACTTTATTTGTTAATGAGATTTTAATGATCTTGAAACTCTAACATCCCAAACAAAATTGAGGTAGACAAAAATACTGGTTATAGTTTTCTTTTGTATCTTAATACTACCAAATTAAGAAAAGGTTTAAGATCCTGTGCTAATAGGATGTAATATTTAATACTCATGGTAAAAACTTCTCTGAAAAAAACAGTACTCTAAACAACTCTGACACATTTGACTTCAGCATGACACCTACTGAATTTGGGGTTTGGTATCTGTAATATGTCTGAATGATATTCCTAATGATGGTAGTTACAACTACTGCCAGGACAACTTACCTTTTGCACACACCTTTCTCATGTTTTGAAGGTACATGTTGATTTCTCTAGTAAATTAGAAACTAAAGATGAAAGCCCACCAGATTCTTTATTAACATGCTGTACCATCTGTATCAAGACACATTGGTGGCACAGCCTTCACATAGGAAAGAAAGGAAAATAAAAGCTGTGTGTAAACCCCCCAGAAAAGATTTGACAAATATCAAAGACAGCGCTGAAATGAAAACATTTACCACAAGAGAAGCAGAAGATAAATGCAACATGAAATTGACATTCTGAAAAAAAAAAACCCAGATAAGCACTCACAACAAACTAGGAAAAGAAAAAAAAAAAAAAAAAAGAGGCATGGAATGACTCACCCTGGAAAATAACAAGTTTGTGACAATAATAATACAGTATCAACACTACAGAGAGTTTCATTTAGACTGAGAAAAATGTAACAATGGAAAAAAAGAGCCGTTTTGAAGAAAATACTTTAAATCAGATGTGAAGAGAGGATGAAAATTAAAGAAATTTAAAAATATATATAAAAGGGAAAGGTTTATCAAAAGGGGAAGATGTTAACACAGAAACTAAAGAGGGACCAGTTTCTCAAGTCTTCCTAATGTTCCATGGAAGGACAAGTGGAAATATAATGAAAAATAAGCTTTATGTAAATCTGCAAAATATTTACTAAAGGGTATAGTGAAGAAAATAAGCCATATTTTTATTGCTAAGCCATCAATAAGAATAGTTAGCTTTAAGGAAATGGGAATCCGGAATGTTAGCTACAAGTCCTTTCATGCCTTCTTGCTATTGTATCATGTTGTGGGTTATTTATACTTCATCTAAGAGAAAACAGAAGCAGTATTAGAAATCATGTTATAGAACTAGTGAATCGATTTGCTTGACAGATTTCCTTATTTCCCAAGTAATTTAGTGAATTTGGCTTGATGCAGCAAAAGCTAAAACATCATGACACTCCAGCTAAAGGCGAACAGTGCCACCCTACCACAGCCAAGTGTTTCCTAGACTATAGAGAGCACTTCCTCGCCAATCATTCTTCAGAGCAAGAGCCAGAGGGTTATTGTAGGAATTGGCCTCTGGCCTGGTGTCTTTTTTAAACTATTGACATCTGTTCAGAGCAGCTGTAAAATACTATCACATTGGGACATTATAATTTTATTCTTATTCTGACAAGGTGTGCATAGACACTGAAAGACCACAGATGAGCCTTTCAATCCATCCATATTACCTCTGTATTACAGGCTATAAAACTGCAGATGAGCTATTTAGTGCAGACATTTGTGGTCATTCTTTTAAGGAGACTAAATAATTGATGTAAAAGTTTCAAATGATGGATAACACATTCACTGGTGATCTCTTCCAAATGTTTATCACTCACCTTGTAAAATACTGCAGTGTACTACCTGCTGGAAGTGAAAATTAAGTATTGGAGTGATGACCACGTCAGGACCATATTTTCTCTGTGTAGCAATTTACTGTGAAAAAAAAAAAGGAAATGGTTGTGTCACCTGTGAATGCTGCGCTTGCCCTTTGGTGTGGGTGTGTTCACAATAGGTAACTTCTTCATGGTATAAGTACAAGGGGATCTTTAAAGAAACCCAATAAGAAAAGGAGCACGCTGACCTATCTAAAGCTTTTCCAGCACCTACCTGAGCAGGTAACTATGTTAGCAGCTGTTAGAGGCAATTATTTACTTTTCAGACAGACAGAAAACTTTGGCCACAGCTGAGAACCTGGAGGTGAAAAGGCACTAAACTGCTCCAAAGTTAGTCCCCACCAGGGTGGCGAGGAACCTGGAAGCTGGTGCAAGTTCACATGTACTTAAAAGCAACACCTAGTTACGTCTGCCTACCAGCTTGAGAGGAAAGCCAAGCTGAGGTATAGCCCTAGAGCCCTGCATTACTGCAGTGCTGCTGGCATTGGCTCATGCTGTGTAATAGTACTGATACATATTGCTATGCAACGTTGTGCAACAATTATTATCTCCACTAAGTCAACTGCAAAATGGTGTTGGAGCTGGAGTTTGTCTGTATTATCCATGGGTATTAGTATTTTGTCTTATATATCAGTGTGTTTGTACATGTTTGCACATGTAAGGGTTCAGAAATCACTACAATTGTTTCCTGGCATCTAGGTTCTTTCAGTAACATGAAGATCAGCTGACTAAAATCTTCCCCTAGGACAATCTTAAAATAGTTTTTTTTTTTATTGGTGTAGCTCAGCACATTGAACTTGTTTCTTCCTGTAATACCAGAACTTTGTTTAACAAGAACTGTCATTCAAAGTTAATCCTTCTCCTAATGAACCAACCTCTATTGTATGAAAACTCGGTAGGACCCTGAAAGATGCTGACCTTGCATGAGAAGACACGTCTGCAGTCTGCTTTCCACATACAATCAACTGCTCGAGCATCTCGGCGCTTTCTCCTCTAACTTTTATTCACTCAGAAATTTCCCATTTGCTTCATGTCAAGATAGCTCATAACGACCCAAACAGCTGGGCAGTGCAGGCAGCCATTGAAATGAAAACCTGACACAGGAGTTTTTAATTTGTTTTCCTTGAAGGACAAGCTGATAGAAGGGGCTCCTGTGCCTGAGGACGAAGAGGCCTGGTAGAACAGGGTACCTATAAAGGACCAATAGTTTTTACACTTAAGTTGCCTGCCATTAAAAGTCACATCACATCCGTGCTAAGTAGACAGCTTCACTGGGATGGGAACAGTATCGCAAATACACAAACCATTCACATGGCTCCTGAGCTGCACTTGGGAGGACCTGGTATGAAGTGGAGGATTGTGTGTGTCCTTTTATGCTCCCAAAGCCTAGAGTGTTTGTCAGGGGTGTTTCTAGCCCCACACCTACTTTTTCATACTAGTACAGCCAAGAAGGCTCAGCTCAGTGTGGGAAGGCTGTGGGGATGGCAGGCTCAGCTCGGGAGGCTGCTCCCTCCAGATTGCTGTGTCTCGGCCGGGACTCCCCACCAGTCCCACGCGTGCCACCCTGGTCCCCCTGGCCTGGCTCGGCCCCCTCCTTGCAAGCACTGCCGCCCCCACCCTGCACTTTCACACCACGCAAGACCTGGTCTTTATTTTTCTTATTTTTTCACTTCTTGTTTGGGTGTTTTGGGGTTTGGTTGTCGGTCGTTTTTTTTGTTGTTGGTTTGTCTTGTTTTGTCTTCCCGAAGAAACGGTGCCAGTGCGTGCGCCCTGACCCACTTCTAAGGCGGATAATGATATCCTGCTGCTCCAGCCCCCTTCCCCCGCTCCTCCCGCCCGTTCCCAGAGAACACGGATCCTCTCCGCTTCCCGGCGCGGGGAGCAGCCTGCAAACGGCACCTGCTTACAGGCCGGTGGCGCTCACCAGCCACACCGGGCTCCCCGCGATTCTTCTCACGGTTGCTCTCGTAAACGCTTCCGACATCGGGCCCGTAAATCACGACTGGGAGCCGATCCTCAGACGATCGCTTTTTAACGGGGCTCTTCTGCCTGCGCGCTCTGCGGCAGCCCCGGAGGGATGCCAGGCTCCGCGTCCTTGCGGTCGCGCAAACCGGCCCCTCACCTCGCTGCCCTCCGAGACCCCCGGAAACCCGACGTCCCCCCTCCTCGCCGAAATAAACTTTTCCCTCGCACGCTGGTGGGGGTGGTGACGCTGTCTCGGGGGGCCGCCCAGGCGCGGAGCCGCTCTCCCCGCACAGCGGCGCTGCGGAGGGGTCCTCTGGCCGCGGCGAGGTGAAGCCATCCCTGCCCCTGGCTTCCTCCCTTCTGCCCGGCGCGGGGGGGGGGGGGCGTGTATGTGGTGTCTGCCCCCGCCCGCGGCGCGCGCGCGCCCCGCTTCCCGCACACCCACCCACGCTCACGCACGCAGACACACTCACACGCGCGCACACGTGCGCGCCCGCCCAGCAGCGCGCGGTCTCCGCCCCCCCGCGCACACCGACGTACCCGCGGAGAGCAGACCCGCACCCGCCCGGGCGCACACGCAGGCACCGCAGGCAACCGCGCCTTCTCCCGCACGCACCCGCGACCCCCGGCAGCGCGGCCGCTCGGCGCTGCGCGGAGGGCGGTCCCGGCGAGCCCCCGCCATGCGCTGAGCCGCGGCCCCGCCAGCACCCAGCACCCAGCGCCGCTGAGCCCGCCCGCCCCTGGCGTGGGGGTGGCCGCCGGGCGCGGCGCGGAGCCGGCTCCCCACTGGGGAGAGGTGCAGCTGCCCGCGGAGGCAGGCAGGAGGCTGAGAGGCAGTCGGGCAGGCAGGCAGGCGGACGGTTGGAGGCAAAGGACGATTTGGACATGCTCATTCTAGGGCGCTTGGTTGCCTGCATCCAGCTCGTCTGTATCCTCAGAGTGGGTGAGTGATATTTGCATGAATTCCTCTTTGGGTTTCAGAACAACTTTTCTCCCCCGGCTTTGGTGGGGTTTTCTCCCTTCTGATCCCTTTCACTTGGAGCCGCGGGCGCAGTCCCCGCCTGTTCCACGCTGTGAGAACACGCTGTCAACAGCGCGAGTGGGAACGTTTCTCCTACCCCGTTTTATCTCAGCCTTCCGCTGCCGGGCTCCGCGGATTCGCGGTACCTCCACACCACCCGCGGCACGGGCGGGTTGCTCCGGGGCGCGGGGACACGCACTCGACTCCCCAGCCCACCCTGCCTCTGCTCCCGCAGCAGCGCCCCGCGGAGCCGCGTCCCGCCGAGCCTTCCCCGGGTTCTGGCCCCGCCGGGCAGCCCGCACCCGCGGGGGAGCTAGCGTGCGCCGGTGACAGGAGGGAGAGAGAAACCCCCTGCCGAGCGGTGTTGACGTCGAGCTTCTCGGTGGACCTGGGATGTGAAATTTTACTTTAGCCTCTCACAGGAACTGTTTCGAAGAGAACCCGGGATAAGTGCAAAATTTCAGTCCCCAAAAAGACCCGTTCTCCGAGAACGGGCAACGTCGGTCATTGCCCTAAACCAAGGTATAACTGCTGCCTCGAAAAGCAAAATACAAGTCATGTGGGACCCTGCATACAGAATATGGATTTGTATATAGATTTTAGTAGGACTGCTTACATAACCAAGTTAATTTTCAACTCACTCATATGTGTGCAGCTGGAGTGCCTCCTAAAAAGCATGGAGTGCTCAGTTATTCAGTGTTCTTATTATCACCAGTGCGTGTCAGTTGATGTTGTTTGTTAGAAGTGCTGTCTTACATACTTTGACAAATAAGTATTAGAAGCTTGAGTGATCTTGTATGATGCTGAATAATCGTTTGGATTTTATAAACATCCGTCAAACAGATCACTAGAAAATACTAGTTGCTTGGTTGTATTTTAAGCGTGAGTAACTTAGGAGCTTCAGCGCATTATGTACAAAACCAGTTTGACAATAGGTCTCTCGTGATAAAGTAGGCACTAACCTACATTTTTCACCCAATAGGTGGTGCTGCTTCTGAAACCGTGAAGCTCCATAAACAAAGATCGGTGTTAGGTTACTCGGAGTGAAAGAGGTTTCGTACCGAGCTCTGCTAGTTAAGAGGAAACTACTTGTTAAAATTTTGTCATTTGAGAAATATTTTTACTTTCTTTCTGAATCCATAGCGGAATAATTAAACTATGAATGTGATGAATGTAGCTGACCTTTAATTAAATTGTATGATCTTTGTAAGGGCATTAGTAACATTTTAGTGTCACTTTTAAACTAACCTATTTCTAAAACCAGGGTGCTTATTCTAATATAATTCTATTATACTAGTTTGGCAAATAATGGCCTGTCATTAAAACTTTTGATAAGTTTTCATAACATCTTTCTTATGTTGTCAACCTGTTTCCTAAAATCAGATGTACTCCCCAGAGTATTTAAAGGAAAAAAATAGCGGGTGTTTGTATATGTGTGTGCAGGTATATGAAAATGTGTGAGTACAGATCAGGCATGCCGTGACATGACCATGAGGTAATAGAACACAGTTCAATTTTGGAGACTAACTTCCATGTTCAGAGCACTCTACCACATTGCAAACAATGCAAGACATAAACTTAACTTTTATAATGAAACCTATAGTTTTTTAATAATTTCATCTTGTGTCTTTTTAGAAATAAGATTATTTTATAACGTAATCTTCAAATACCTGGTGTGCCTGTTATATTCGTGAATGTAGTAGATCTGAGAGGATGGGAAAACAAGGGTTTTTTATTCACACATGAGGTATAATATAAGTTTGGGTCCTTTTTTTTTTTCTTTTTTCTCTAGACCAATAATGCTTTTTCTTTCAAACCTGACCTGAAGGGGATACCCGTTGTAGATGTAATGCATGATTTGGTCTCAATGGTGGATCGTTCCAAAGACTTATGAGCTAGACTGCTCAGTGTGTGCCACAACATGATTGTTCCCAAGATTAAATACCCTGTACAGCTTAACAGACTGATTTAATCACATTTCATTTGAATATGTTCCTCTTTGAGTATCTTTCCATAACTAAATATGCTCTCATCTAATTATGAGATCATAGGAGTAAATATTTTGTTAGAATTTTGACTATTATTATTTTATTTTGTTGTTATTATTATTTTAAAAAGTGGTTGCATACTACCCATGTATGGTTCCTAGGGCTTGGTGATGGAGGAGGACTGGGTCAGACAGGCTTATTATCACCATTAAGTATTTCTCATCCAGAAGAAACCAGACCTGGGTCTCTGTGGATGAGATGTTGCTGAAGAGCATGCCAGTCTGCCTTTGCATTCTGGAGACTACACTTACTAGTTTGAGGCTAGGGAACATGTAGATCCTGGCCTCATTTACTTGTAGTTTGAAAAAATGTTGAGTTCCCAGCTGGTCATGTACAGAGCTCTATAGGAGGTCCTTTCTGATGAATCTGGGAGTTTTGCTGTTGCCTCTGGGAGATTCAGAAGGAAGCTCTCAATCTCATATGTATTCAGAAAAGACGAGGTGGTCAAGCCAACCTCACTGAAGAAAAACCTATTAGAGCAGATGGAGGCAAAAAGTTCTTCTGGGAATGACAAGACAGTAACAGTTCGTTCTCTGTGTTATTGAAGAAATGCTTAGGGGCTTGATTCTAATATCCCTGCTGAGATATGAATAGCACCTTCCTCCACAGTGTTACTGAAGCCAAGTACTGATGGAATTATTTATGGAGTGGGGTATTATCCAAGTATTCTCAGTGAGTGCCATTCAGTGAACTTCAATGGAACTACTTGTGGAGTGAGATGCTTATTCAGTCACAAGTAATGGTACATGAGATGTCCTGTGTGATTATTTGTGGACACTACTGTGTAGTTAGAATTGAGATTTCCTATGAAGTTCTTTCTGTTGTTAAAATTAAAGGAGGAAAAAAAAAGCCTCTGTGGACAATTCACTCACTCTTTTATAGTTCTGTTTTAAATGAGAAATACAGGAATCTCTAATGTCCAGCCTGCATATATCTCAGGCTGAAGATACTTTCTGAAATTCTGCCCCAGTTTACTGATGTGCTCCATATAACCTCCTGAATGTTAGTGAGGCGCACCCTTTTTTGGAGCTTTTGTTCTTATGGAAGAAATACCTGGAGTGTTTTCAATAAATAGACTATGAATCTCCATATGTAGGAAGAAGTTAATAGAAAAAGGCATGTTTTAACATGTATAAAATACATTATAATTGTGGCTAAATTTGAATCAAAGAGATATTAGTATTTAAGCAAGATTTAAAAAATATTCTCTGCTCTCACTAAGAAAATGTATAGATATTTTTTGCCAAATGCTGTAAAAGTCTCTCCAAAATTAGCTCATCAGTACCTTACTGCTAGCACTGTCTGACCTCAAACAGAGGTTTGCCTTTCAAAAGCTAATTAAACTATGAATTGTTTAATTAGTTGTCTTACTTTATTTTTTCACTGTCTAGAAAATCTCTCTCTCAAATACCTCTCATTTTTAGTTTGTTTCTGGCATCCCAGTACCATGACTTTATTCACACAAAAGTAGTAATGTTTCCCTAAATATTAGAATTTTTATTACGTAACTGACATCAGGACTATATTTCCAAGCTAGCAGACAGCATACATCTCACTACCAACAAGAAAACCAACTTCTCTGTGCTCTTCACTGGATGGTCACAACTAATAATAATGAGAATCTGAAGAACAGCATTGGCTCAGCTTTCGAAATCCAATCATGCTTTCTGTTCATTGTCATGTCTGCATGTTGAGATTAAAAAAGCCCTCAAACTGTTATAGGACCATGGAATCAGATCCTTCTTTTTTGCACTAAACTCTTAATTTGACAGTATTTTTGTAGGCCAGATACTTGGCATACTTTAAACTCAATTACATCACAGTAATATTACTGTGTATTATTTTTAATGCTTTAGCATATCTTACACTTAAGATGACATGTTCCTATGCATGATGACACATCATTCCTATGGAGAAATTTAGTCCTGCCATATCTAAAACATAAACACTAAAACAAAAATAAGAATTTTAGGACCATTAAACCATCTATTTTAACCATCTGTCTTATAATCATCTATATGTTATGCATTTTTGTACTGTAGAGATTGATATATTCCAAAATCTAAATAAACAGTATGGATTTATTTCTTCTATCTGAATTTCTGGAGAGAAAGAAAATAATATATACATATATAAAAATAAGGTGGTAATTTGAAACTATTAGAATTATAAACTAGGTGTTAATTTATGAACGTAGGCACTTGCCCATTTCTTAAGGAAGGTGATTTCCTTCATTTTCTGTGCTCATCATTTAAGTGGTCACTTCCCACTATGAGTTCTCTAATTAGGAATTTAAGGGTGAACAGATTCTGTTCTTTCACTGACAATTTCAATTCCTCTTCAAACATGCCGTGCTTCTCAGTATTCCCTCTAGGGCCTGGAAGTCTGTGGCAGTTCCGGAGCCCCCTGCTCCCATTTAACAGCTCGATTCTCACAGCTTCGTGCACCATTTATGTGGCTTTCCTGTATGAGACATCCTTTGGCTATTCAATAAGCTTCTTTTCCCATAAAGACAAAAGTTACCTTTTTGAATACATGTCA
Organism: Actenoides lindsayi; assembly: GCA_025331215.1. Taxonomy (NCBI): domain Eukaryota; kingdom Metazoa; phylum Chordata; class Aves; order Coraciiformes; family Alcedinidae; genus Actenoides; species Actenoides lindsayi. The sequence continues at coordinate 209,117 of WTSP01020195.1, forward strand.
AGGCTTCTGCATTAGAAAGATAAATCATCAGGAAGAAAAGGACTTACAGTATTAAATAAACAAAATCCTCTAAATGAAAGATAGCAAATTTTTCAGAGTCTGGGACTGCAAATGAAACTTGGCTCCGGCAGGTTGTTGAAGAACTTGTTGGCAGCAGATTACTTTTGTGGGAAGGTATGGTGAAGGTATAATGCTTGTTGAATACAGATTACTAATGTTGGTCGATTCAGTCTTGAGGCTCAGGTGGAAACAACTAGAGATTTTAGAAATGAGGTGAGGGTTTATTTTACTTAATTTACATCACTGGCTGATATTGTGGCACTATCTGGTTGAGGTGAAATAAGACTTTTTAAGAAAAATGAGCACTGTATAAAAGTGCCATGGATTATTCTAGATGTGGCATGCCTCTCAAAAGCTTCTGTTCCCTCAATTTCTTACTCATAATTGAACTTAGGTATTCTTTGATCCACCAGAACTAGCTATATTTCACCCCAGAAGTCAGTACTTTTCATTACTAATCCAAGACTCAAGGAGCCATTGCTTGAGTTCACTAATTTCAGAAATCCTTATTCTGGTAAAAGCCCATGGATGGCAAAAATATCGTGTTAACATCTGCTAAGGAAAGCTCAGCACTGAAAGCAGGATGACAGTGGAACTTAGGTGTCTGAACCCACAATTTTAATTAAAAAAAAAAAAGGACTCTGCTAGTACCTCTTGGGGCTTGCAGGGAAGCTTCAGGCAGGTATGGTTTCTCTTCTGCATGGACCCTATCTGTCCCTATTATGTTCATCTCAGTGCCTCTTTTTCTCCTCAGTTTAATTGGGATCCTAACCCAAACATTCTTTCAGCTGACTTCCCTGATCCCTAAGTCAGTAAGGCTTTTCTAAATAAACTCTGACAGGATCAGGTGTCTTGATCTGACTGCTGTTGCTCTTTCTGGTTAAGACAAAGGACAAGGTGGTAGCTGTGCCACCTTCCTGTGTTGTGGCCTAGTGACTGAAGCGTTTTGCAATGGAAAGACAGTCTAGACAGAAGATTTGTTCTGAGTTAGAGGTATTTTAACCTAAAACTCCTGTCTCCATACATTAGGTTTTGTCAAATGAGAGGATTCTTCAATTCTTCATACTTCTTGTTTAAGCTGAAGCATTGTTCCTTAAAAAAACAGAGAAGGGGGGAAAAAAAAAGGTCAATTACAAGGAAGGACTTAAGAACAAATAACATCATTATGCCACTGCATAAAATCATAGCTTACCTACTTCTTAAATATTTGTCTACACGTACGTTCCCCTCTCCTCAGGAAGGGCACAGCAGACTCAGAAAGTAAGAGAATGGCAACAGGGTGTTTTCAGGAATGACTAAATAAGTGAGGATCCCCTGTCAAGAAAAAAGACAACTTGAAAGTTTGTTTTGTAGAGTGTTTATAAGCTCAAAAGTGATGGGAATAGATTCTTCACTGGCTTTTTCAATGCAAGATCAAGGGGGCAGCAACTGAAGGCAAGAGGAGACAAATTGTAAAATAAATAAAATAAAAAGATGTTTAATAAATAAAGGATAGTTCTTCCTGCATCAGGTGATAGACTTGTGAAATTCTGCTGTAGGTTTCTCTGAGACGAAGATGTTTTGAGAGGATACTAGATAAGCTCTTGAAAAAGAATCTACTGAGGATTGCTAAGCAGATGGAAAGCACATCCATTTCAGTAATTTTTGGAGCTGGAAGTAGAGCCTGGGAGAGTTTGCAAGAAAATTTTCAAGGATATTACATCAGTTTGCCTTTTTCTTACTGTTCCTTAAGCATCTGCTTCAGGATTTTGGAAGCATGATTGAATCGGTAGGACCATACCGTGAGAGAGGAAATAGAAGTTCTTACACCTGCTCCTACTCAGTAATGCATTATCTACTTGCTGGGTACAATGCATAAATCACACTCTTTTCCCTCTAATGTGGATGTTCTCTAAAAAGAGGAGGTTTTGCTCATTTCTTTGAACATTGCAGATACTTACTCTCAGAGGATGATTCCAGGCTGTGCTTCTGAAGAACCCCACCTCCCAAAGGTGGACAGAACTCAGATGTATTTCCACCAACTCAGCATTTTACATCAGCTGCTCTGGACAGCTGAATGCCATTTGGGCAAGCCACTTCTTACTGCTTCTTGTTGCACTCAGCTGCCTAGCTCACCTGAAGACATTGTAGGAGCCTGGACTTCAAGGCTCTGGAGGTTGCTGCTAGTGCCTAACAGATGGGTAGGTCAGCTGAATGGCATCTTGCATCTGGCCTTTTGTCTAAATCAGGGCTCCTGGGTCCGTTCTTTGTACCACCTTTAGACTCAGCAGCTAAAAGGCGGGATAGATGTGGCTTGGCTACTTGGTGCATAAAAAGCAATATTTACTTCTCTAGATTTTTATAGCATCCAGGTAGACACACAAGTTAACTTTTTCCTTTTTTTTTTCCCTACAGCCCTTTATGTTTCACTAAACTTACAGATTGCATAAGATTCTCTGTGAAGGTGAAATGTTAAGAGATGTTAACTTTGCAGATGGCATTCAGCAGTGTGCATCTCTGTGTGAAGATATTAGGACTTCTCACCTGACTAGTGGGAGATTTATTCATTAAGAATTTTCAGGAGCAGTATATCTGTTAGTGCTTTGGCTCTGAATGGTTATCCTCATTGTCAAAAGGTTTCTGATAGATACTGGATTACCTGAAGACTGAAATATAAAGCAGGTAGCATTAGAAGATGTATCCATCTTCACTGCCTTCATTATCTGTTTCTGAAATAGGATAACAGTAAAAGCAGTGAAGAGTTGATAAAACAGTAACATCAGAAAGTGTGGAATAAGATACGTCTGGAGAACTTGACTATTGAAATTGTGTTACAAAATTGGTCTTCAAAATGCTGTAAATAAAGGATGCTGCATAAAGAGAAATGAAAACAAATATATCTTAGTGAATGAAGACATGTTTCTGTAAATGCCTTAACAGAATTTGACAAAGAATTCCTGACTCATCTAAAATTTCCTTGGAAATAGTGACAGCTTCTTTAATTGGGACAAGTTTTTCTGTTTTTTGTTGTTGTTGTTTCGGGGTTTTTTTTGGTTGGTTTGTTTGGTTTTGATTGTGTTTTTAAGAAGCTATCCAGGCCACATGCAAATTTTTCCTTAAGTAAATGCAAGGATTGAGTGACTTCATTGAGATTTAAATTGGGTTTGTATCATAATTCTTCCAAATATAATTTTCCAAATGTAATGCTGTTTTTCAAAGTTGTCAAAGCTTTGGAAAAGCAAAGTTTGTGGTGTTTTGCAGGGGCATACATTGAAGAAACAGAAAGCTTTTTGATAGCTAAAGCACTTATTTTGAGGTAAAATTAAGCCTTTAAAATCAGACCTGATTCTTTAGTTGCTTTATATGCTGAACTCCATGATTTCAGCAGAAGTTCCCAAAAAGAAAAGGAAATCATCTGCTTGCTTAGACTAATGATCAGAGTAACAGCTGGCTTTATAAAAGTGACCTAATATTACTCCAGGCAGTTTGTCTTCAAGCTCCGTCCTCAAACTGCCCTACTGGGTTTTGTCCACTTCTAGCCATTTGGAAAAACCATTTTGTTCCAAGTGTATATCAGTTGTTTCTGTGATTTCCTTTTGTAACTCTTATTCTAATAGGCGTGTATCAGTATGATAATTAACAAATTTGCCAGGCTGGGACTTCTTGGGAGGCTAAGGAGCCTTCTGCCAGCCCCCTGGGGCACTGGTTTTCGGTCTGTAGGACATTTCATGTTACATGGTGCATTCACTACACAACACATTTGGCTATCATCTGCACAGAGTCCTGTGTGGTTTGTGCCTACTTCTTTCTTTGCCACCTATGATTTTTGGAGAGTAGCTTCGCATTTCATGTATCTTTCAATGTCGTAGAAAAATCCTAAGGAACCAGGTTCTCTTCAAGGGGATTTTTGTGTTGGTTGATTGATTGATTGTTGTATTTTTTAACAGCTTCAGATTTGTGTTTAGAAAACTATCACTGTAGATACACAGATCATAGTAGAACTACTTCCATCTCCTATCTGTGGAACTCTGCATGAATAATCCTGGATGAGCATCAAAGAGAAAAAGATTCAGAAGAGCCATTTAACTTTTAAGGTAGTGACTTACACAAAACCAAATGGATATAAACTGACAATGCACAAGTTTAAGCTGAAAATTAGAAGCAGGCACCTAACCATTACAATGGGATTTTGGCACATCTTTCCAATGGTAATAGTAGAAGCAGAAACCCAACCAGTTGGGGTTTTGTTTTGTTTTGTTTTTTAAGAATAGAATGCTATGTTTTTTCCAAGCTCCTGTGGATCCTGCAATAAGAGAGAACCCCATCCAGGAGTCACTGGGTACCACGGTGCATTTTAACTGTTCTAAATAAGAAAACTGAGCAGTGTGCACCTGTCTGTGCCACCCAGCTGCCCACCACTGAAACAACATAAACCAGTTATACCTCATGGCAGTCTTGATACATTTGTAAGCTGAGGTACTGGAGATCGAGCGGTCACTGAGCATCTCCAATACCACTCAGTGTGTCAAACTGCACTGAGTAGTAAAAACATCATAAATCTATCCAGGAAAAGAAATAAAGTCTAATAGAAAGTCAGAAGACTTGAAAATGTACTGAAAATGAACATTTTGGATTTAATTATGGCATTTTGAGGCTGTTGACAGTTTGCTGTTTTAAGTGAGATTACTTGTACAAGAACAAGGTAAGAAACCTCCCTTAAAGAAGAGTATTTGAAATCGCATGTGGTTGAATGACTTCAGGAGCTAGAGATTTAGTTAAAATACCAACTATTAGTCTTTGAGAATAGGCAGTGCTCTCACTTTCTTGCATGATACAACCATAGGAAATTTCAATGCATTATATTTCAGTGTCTAATTTTACACTGGTTGAATTCTGAGACTATTCTCAGGCTTCTCTGCGCATTTCTTGTTCATCCTTTCCATGCCCTCCTTTCACATTCTCATGTAAATGGTTCAGCCTCCATGACAGCCATGTAAACTCTCCTCACTACATGCACGTTTCTCCAAAACACGTTAGTCTACTAATGCAGCTTTGTAAGGGTCCTTAGCGGGTTTCTGCCCCCCTTTGACTGTGTATTTCTTATATATCTGATATTGTACCTCTTCACTGTTTCTTCCTGTATTTTGTATTATCACTGACTTTACCCCCTTTATTTCCGATGAAGACAACGGGATTCATATTTTGCTTGCTGCTTTGTCTGTATGGTAAAAAAACCCCAATCAGCCAACGATTTAGCTTTTCGTATCTCTTGATGAGAGAGCAAAAACCAATTTCTGTGTTTAACACACACATATATATATTTGAGCAGAGGTTGAGTATTATATTCAACAGAATTCATCCAGGAATACTTAGACTAGAAATTATTCTTTCAATCCATTAGTGAAAAATACATCCATACAACATGTTTATAGAAAGTTATCCTTTAATTTGAGTATTTTTTAGTCTTTTTTGGTTTGTGTTACCCACTGTGGGACTTGTAACATGTGACTCAGCAGAGAAAATATGTTTCCATGTGGCAGTAGTCTTCACTTTATGGGAAAATCCAACCTTCTTGTGTGAGGTGTTAAACTGTGATAAAAAAATCCACTAAAGATTTGTCTTAGTAGCTGTACACATGGAGGGAATGATGACTACAGCAACAGATAAATAATACTCTTCATTAGGAATATGTGCACATCTTAAATGATCTGATTACCTTTTGCAACTATTTAAGTGTTTACAGTCGGGAAAAAAAAAATCTCATATTAAAAGAGATTGCAAGTGCAATTTAGAGCAGATTAAAATTGCTCTTATTGCCCTGCTGAATGGGAGAAGACAGGTTCAGCTAAATCAGGTGAAGCTAATATGGCAGTGATGCATAATTGATAGTTCCAGATTACATGCAGTTGACTGAAATAGAAGAAAATGTGTATGGAGCAACCAGAAAATGTAGTCTTGTTTTTGATGAATAAGGTAATATGAATCAATCAGGTTTTTTTTCCAATGTGATCTACACATTCTATCACAATTGTAAACAGTGCATTCAGGTTTTCATGGAAAAATTATAATTATTGAGGGGGTTTTGTTCATTAAAGAATTCTGTATATGTGTGAGAATTTTTCTAGACCTATGAAACTCTGGTCCCCTGAAATCTAGTGGCAATGGGAAGTTTATCCCACTCGGAGTAGCTTTACAGTTAAGGAAGGGTTTAGTCACCTTTCAGTGGAACTGAAAATGCTGAGTTAGGCATCCTGCTTGTCGTGTGCAGAGCACAGGAGTTACAGGCACCTAGGCTGGGATTCATAGCAGCAAGCACGTTGGGATATGCAAGCCTGGCTGATAAAATTAAGATCAGTGTAGATAAAGTATTGAAATGTAACAAACTCAGGTGCCTTTTAGGACCACATATTGGGAGTACCTATGCTGAAACATTTTGTTTGGATGACTAGACCTGACAAAAATTATCTTGGAATTCATAATTGTTGATCATACTGTTCTAAAACAGCCATAAGATGTTGATACTGGACACTTCTCATAATTATAGTAGAACATTTGCCAGAGAAACAAGAGATGGCAGTCCTAAACCTTTCCCATGTAAGGGGGCTTGCACCACAGCTGTGGAGAGCAGCATTATCCACAGGATGGATCCACTGAGCACAGCAGTTGAGGATAGGCAGCAGCACTGATCTATACCCAGGCCAAAGATGGGAATGGTAGAAAAGTTTGAAAGTGAAAACCTAACTGTCCTGTCTAATGGGTGAGATAAGTTGGTCCAGCACAGCATTCCCCCCTTCCCTAACTCTCTGTGGCTGCAATAGTACATCTCTGCTGGGATGGATGCAAATGTGGATGAAGGTATTTGACTGCGGGGACAGCCTGTACTACTGGAAGTCCCACTCCCTCTGCGATGGGGGATAGAGGACAGGCCAGAAAATTTGTTCTGGAGGCTGGATTAAAGCAGTTGGACCATGCTGGGTTATGTCTCTCAGTGAAAGGAGCGAGACATGAGTTTCCAGTCCCTGTCAGTTTGATTATTTTTGTCTTTTATCTAGCTGTTATCCAATGAAAAAAACACCAGGATTTCTGTTGTATCCTGTAGTTTTGAAACCTGCCAAAGAATGCTACTATGTCTCCTGCATGACTCGGTTCGATGACTATCTAGGTCTTCTGGGTATCCCTGAATAGCCACCTACTTACCCTGGATCCATGAAGTCTTTGCATCTTTCGCTCTTCAACACTGTTGGGCCTGTTCCTTTCTGGTTTGTTTTGTTGTTTGTTGGGTTTTTTTATGTTGCAGAAACTGAACCACTTAGACACAAAGTGTATTTTATATCTCCCAGGAAAGAAAACTGTTTAGCTGTATCATTTGTCTATGAAGGAAATGTATGCATTTGCACCATCCCTGTTGGAATAGCAGGAGATTTTCTGCCGCAGGCAGGTATGGCAACCGAATGAGCAACAGCTGCAGTGTCCTGGAAGAAAATACAGCATGTGCTCCTTTTTGTAGCAAATCAGCTGCTTTAGATGGTGTAGAGACAACAGATTCATTTCCCCGATGAGTCACTAAGCCTCCCTTAAAGCCCTGTATCTCCAAGGCTTTCAGCTGAGGTGGAGCATATTACATGGCTCCCAGTACAGCCAAAACCTTAAAGGCTTAGTCAAACCTGTAATTAATTAATGCTTGTGTAACACTTAGAAGATACAACTCACTAGATGAGCACTAAGGCTGTTGCTAATTATTTTAAATCTATGAAGCAACTTCCTAAAACCCTTTTAAATTGGCAATTATAATGTTCTGTCTTAGATGGAAAAGCTTTGATCACTCCGGAGCAGGAAATAAATGCATGACTTAAACTGGAGAGATACAGTGACAGAACAGGGGCAAACTGCTAAATACACAGGCATGGCAGAGGGCCAGAGGAAGATGTGCTGTTGCTCCTTCCAAAAGTCAATATGAGGCCATTTTAGTATTTTTGTATTGCCTGAATGACTGAAAATCCTAGGAAGTCTGCAGTTGCATGTACTTATGGTCTGAAGATAAGACTTAATTGAAGAATTTTACTTTAATGCCCTCTTCACTTTTTTTTTTAAATTTCTATGCAATTACAAGACTACATTCTGATACAGCGCCAGAAATTAATCTAGTGAAAATATTCTGACCTGTCCTATGTTCCAACACAGATGTTTTAGTAAGATTTTTTAAAAGAAAATTATATACTTTTTTTA
>WTSP01020196.1:8243-29477 GCA_025331215.1 Actenoides lindsayi
TCCTGATCCAGGCCAGGATGCCATTGGCCTTCTTGGCCACCTGGGCACACTGCTGGCTCATGTTCAGGCAGCTGTCAGTCAACACCCCCAGGTCCTTCTCTGCCTGGCAGCTCTCCAGCCACTCCTCCCCAAGCCTGGAGAGCTACTGGGGGGTGTTGTGGCCCAAGGGCAGGACCCAGCATTTGGCCTTAGTGGAGCTCATGAAATCGGCCTTGGCCCAGTGATCCAGCCTAGCTAGATCCTTCTGTAGAGCTTCCCGACCCTCAAGTAGATCAACACTTCCACCCAGCTTGGTGTCACCTGCAAATTTCCCAAGGGTGCTCTCCATCCCCTCACCCAAACCATCGATGAAGATGTTAAACAGGAGTGGCCCCAGTACTGAGCCCTGGGGGACACCTCTCAAGACTGGCAGCCAACTGGATTTAACTCCACTGACCACAACTGGGAGCAGTGGCAGCACGAGGTGGTCCATAAGCAAAGCAAATATACAGTAGAATATGAGAAATGCACAGGAGGTGGGGAAAAAAAAAATAAACCACAGCAGTGTTTTCTAGGCTGTTGGCTCTTCCCCAGCACAGCACCAGCAGGAAAAGGTGCAGCTCTCCCACTGCAGAGGAAATGTCCTTTCTGTAAGGATGATTATCAGGCCTGTCCACTAAGAGGATAAAGCTGCCGTGGGGAATCAGTTTAACTCTTGTGACTGGATGAAGATCTGTGCTCGAGGTACGCAAGCAGAAACCGACCGCAAATGCCAAGGGATGGGTCCACTGGTCCTTTCCAGTCTTTATGCTTCTTACTGGGAAGAAAAAAAAACAAACAACAAAGAAAACAAAAACAACAACAAGAAACCCCCAAACTTAGTTTGTACAGCAGGATTTTTGGCAGAGCCTTAGGAAATCTGCTGGCTGCACTAGCGGGTTAATTGCACCTAAAGACTGAGGCTTTGACTTGCAGCCCAGCTAATCCCTCCGGAGGTGCCGGGGCTGGAAGGCACGTATTCTTCTGCTACCCACAGGAGACCATTATGATATCCCATACTAACCGGGAGGGATGTGAATAAGAGTAGAAAGTCCTCGCTCAAGTGGAGCTATTCATGCCATTCCCTGCATTTCAGACCCAGGGTGAGAACAACTGAAGTGAAGAGTCTGGTACCAAGACTGGTTCCCAGAGCCAGCAGAGAGCACAGAAGAACAAAGGGAAGGAGAGTCCAGCTCCGACACTGGCACCCATCTCTCCCTCACGCCTCCCAGGCAGTTTTCTCACCCAGCTTTTTCCCCAGCACAGCCTGGTCCACCCTGAAGCAAGTCTCCCCAAGCCACCCAGCTCCTCTGCCTTTCCTCTTTACGCTCCCTTGCCCAGGGAGCTGCTCCCAGCACATGCCAGGCAGGCTGCAGAGCAGGAGCCTTTTCACCGGGGTTAAATTATTTCCTTCTTATGGAGATGTAAAGCAACCAGTACCTGACAGGTACCTCCCCTTTCCTTCTCCTCTTCACTGTCTGCAGCTTTATCATTTGGTATAAAACTGCCAAATTGCAAGAACCCGTGTTATTAGGTTTTCTCACACAACAAAAGGTAAGGTATTTAGAGCATGTCCACGGGAAGAGCTTAAGCCAGCAAAAAGTCTTAAGCCTTAATGCTACAGGACTAGACTGAAGAAAGAGGCTCAGGGCTAATCATGTGTTTTAGGGGAAGATATAGAATCAATTAATACCCTTACATCTACCCCAGACCTGCACTGTAACTGTCAGTGATTCTTTGAAACTTCAGCCAGTGAAAACCACATGGAGGGGAAAAAAAATAAATCTATATAAAAAAAAATAATTTTACTTTTACTTTTTATACAGTATCTGAATGCATTAAGCTATGGGATAAGCATACTGCAGGTAGCTGAAAAGGCAGAGCTGGCACAGAGAGAACAATCACAGGAAGGAAAATAATACAAGTTCTAAGGAAAGTGGAAAGGGATGGAACTTTGAAAATCTTATGGTCTATTTATCTATCAAATCTATTTTAAGACCATTGACAGCTTCCTAAAACACCTCAACATAAAACATATTTAACACTCACAGATAAAGTATAGGAAAAATGCTATATAATTTAAATAATTTCATGTTAATAGGATTTTATATCATTGCATGCTACACTAGCAAGAGCACCTCTGCATCCCAAGAATCCTACAGAAATTATTTCATTAAGTGACACCTTAATCTGGCAGTAGCAGAGTTCTTTATTTCCCAGCAGACAAGCACAAAGGAGCATTGATTGGATCAGTGCAATCTATTCTCCTTTTATTTTTAGGAAGGCTGCCTCTGACACGGAACCACAGCCCAGCAAGGCAAAAACAAGTTAGATTTCATGGCCTGAGAGTGACACTACCTGAAACTAAAGCATAACAACACTACCACAAAATATTTTGGCTGTTGGGTGCTGTACCTCCAGAATAAGACAGTTGTTCTCTCGTTTGGATGAGCTCAAGCAGAGGATGCTTATTGCAGAACAACCGTGTGACTACAGGGGGTTGTTCTAAAATAGGTGTCGGGGTTCTTTTTCCCTACGTGGGCAACTCGTTTTTAAACCCAGCTGTAGACAGAGGAATGGAGGTGACCGTGAGCACGTGGACACAGCAGTTCAGTTTGACTTTTGGGTTGTGACATCATGGAAATGTATTCTTTGGAGAGGTTGAATTTTTATTCCGCCGTTCACTGGAAGCGGATTTACTGCTGTTTATATCCGGACACGACCGTGACTGTTTTTAGCAAAACTTGTCCCAGTTTAACCAAGGGGTTTGGGTTTTTTTTTTTAAAAAGAGTTTGACTGAGTTAGGCAAAGGACAAACTTTAAAGAGAGGCTCAAACAGGAAGCTCAGCTCTAAAAATAGAAATGGTTCTACTTCCAAAATGGCAAGTCAGCGGACATGCTAAACATAGGCGAGGATGTGTTGTGATATTTCACTTTTATTTCTAAGAACCAGAAAAAAAGCATGAAGAGGGCTCATCAAATACCTTCTTTGTTTATTTATTGCCCAGAAGGCCTAACCACAGATCAAGGCTCGCTCACCAGGCACTCTCCTGCTGCACAGCTCTCCAGTGGAAACCCATGGCAGAGGCAGAAGGCTCCATCCATCACGCTTTAGCCTGGCACTGGGTAGTGCTGAGAGCTAAACCAGCATTACAGAACCCATACAAATAAAATAAAAAACCAACGGAGAGATATATTCCTCCCCCTCTCTGCGAGGGAGGAAGACAGTGTGAGTTCTCTGCCAGTTCAACTTTTTGAACCACCTTACTGCAAGAAAGAACCCAGGCCGTGCCAGAACACGGGAAGGGGGAGGAGAGCCATGCCAGCAGAGGGGAGAGGAGGAAGAGAATGAACAGGACACCAGTTTGGACTTGCATGGCAAAAAAGCAAGTTGCTAAGGTGCCACGGGTAGCACAGGAAGCAGAGACACCACACCAGGGTATGTAACAGGCAGCAATAGCAAAAACTAGATGCCAGTTTAGATGACAAAAAGATGGCCTGGCACCAGAGCACAGTACTGGAGTTAGAGGGATGAGTTTCTATTTCCAGTCTCTCAGAAACACTGGGTAAGTTTTAACCTCCCTCTGCCCCAGGTCCTGGTTTCACAATACAAACTGTTCCCCAATACTCAAGAAACTGATGAGGTTTAAGTAGTTTTTTTTAACCAGGGTCAGCTCCCTGCCTGCTTCACAGCACAGTTCCACACACGCTGGGGGAAAGGATGTGCACCCAGCACCAGCACTGCTGGGAATCCACCCAGTGACACCCAGCCATGGCCTCAGCATCCCCAAGCAAACTGGGAGCAGAGACAGCAACAGTTCAGAAACCACCTTCCATTGTCCATCAACACACAGGACTGTTGGTGTCCCACCAAGAACTATCTGATCTCATGATAAACAAACAAAACCCCACTCGTCAAGTCCTACTGGTCCTGCCGACAGCAAATGATGCTGATCTCTGTCCTTATGGGTTCCTGGTTGGTAGGAGTATCCTAACAGCACCTGCTCAGCTCTGGAAGGATTTATTTGTACTTCCTCATGAGCTACGATGAGATTAGGGAGTCGAATGAGTTCTCTGTGGCACAGCAGCCTCGACAACGAAGGAGGGATACGAAGAAAACAGGAGAGGTCGCTCAAGGGAAAAGAAAGAAAAAAAAGACAAAGAGAAAAGGATGAGCCAATAAGTCTTCAGTGCTGTCCTTGGAAAAGAGAAACCTGCTAGGCAGAATTGGAATGAATCACTTTGATAAAACAGCCCTTTTTTGTTTGCTTTTCTTTGCGTTGTGGGTTTTTTTTTTTTCCCTTATTGTCCAGATGTTTCCTCTTTGTAGTTCTCACGATTAAAAAGAAAGGCACCAGCCAGAAGTCTGGCCAGCTCACACCACCAGAACCGATAAACCCCTCTGCTGACAGACCATTGGTTTGACTCCATCCTAGCTCAGAGGCACTTGGCAGTTATCATTTTCAGTAATACTATTTATTCGCTGATTTTAGGCCTGACTGAGCAGGTTGCCCAATCACAGAGAGGCTTCGGAACGCGCAGCACTTTGGCAGTCCCAGCAGCATGGCTGGGAGGACACTGGAGGGTGGGTTTCAAAACAAAGTAGTGGGAAGTTTTGAAAGGCGTTTTGGCCACGAAACAAAACGATGGAGGAGCTGTTTGTTTTTAGAAAGGCTGGATCTCAAACACGTGCTGCTGTAACACTGCAAGCAGCCTTGTAACACCCGAGGCAGATGGCTGGCCTGGACATACACCGCTCTCTGATTTTCCAGTTTTCTCCTTGAACAGGTTTTTAACTAGGTACATAACTCAGCTCCCTTAAAGCACAGGTTTGGGGTTTTGTGTCCTCAGATCAATGGAAACAGGACTGCCATGCAATTATTTTGCAGTCACCTGGGAGGAACCTCCAAGCTCAGCCCCATCCTGCAAGGAGCCATCCTCATCTCCTATCTTCAAAGGCCTCCTGGACCCCCCTGCTCCTCTCAGCTACCAGAGATGGGTGGCTCTTGTAGATCTGAGCCCCTCGATGAATTTGGGGTGTGACTTGCAGGATCCACACACTGAGGTACTCTTAATCTGAATCCTCACAGGCTGAAGAACAAGTTCACAAGTCATTTTTTTCTTTATGAAACCACACAGACATTGGCCCACCAAAGCCCGTGAGCAACGAGGCTGCTTGCTTTCATTAACTCCACTTTGCTTAACACTCCATCAGTCCCACTTACGGGAAAAGGAAAAAAGCAGAACACAGAGAACAAGCCAGGCACAGATCACACCACGGGCCACAAAAAACCCCCATGAGCAACAAGAGGAGAAATCTTACAATGAATGGAAATATTTCATACAAGTACCTCCCCTGCCATGAGATCAGCCTTAACTCCTCTCCACTACAAGAGCCTGGTCCACAGGGTTTTGAACAACACATTATTGGACACTGGGAACAGAGCAAAGCCCCCGCTGCTTCCTCCTCATCCCTCCACACGAGACTCCTGGAGGTACAATGACTCCTGACTCAGCTCTTCTGCTCTTCCAAAGGTGGCTCTGCCACTCTGGGGACAAACCCCCGCGCCGGGGGAGAACCATACATCTTCATCAAGACGTAGCTGCAAGTCTGAGGGCAGACTTTTGCACTTCCTTTGAAGAGCCTGTTTAATTTGGGGAAGCACTCCTCACAACAACGTTGCTCTAATGAGCCTCTCTCCAAACTCCTCTCCGGCTCCAATTTCACAACTTCCTTGAAACAAATGGAGCATTGCTCTATAGAAAAAGCAACAACTCGGTCCCTATTCAGCAGAAACGATGGAAAGTTTTCTGAGCTGCGGTGTGTGGCAGCTTTCTCCTCCTTTTGTATCTGTACAGCTCATTTTCTTTCACAGGATGGAGGACTGTACGTTGATGAAGACAAAATTTCCCCTACTTGCCTGCCGACCACACTACGAGCCTCTCGACTTGCTTTGTAGTTCGATGTGAATTCAACCATGATACAATTTTTCAGAGCAGATCAATTGGAGAGGGGGAGCAAACACGCAGAAGGAATGAACCAAAAGAAAAAACCCCTCGGAAGCACTTTCTCAGAGACACCTACCTGGTTTGTTTTGTTTCTCAGCCACATGTACCTGGTTTGTTTTGTTTCTCAGGCACACGTACCTGGTTTGTTTTCAGCTTTTCTGAGTAGCTATTAACAAAAAAAAATGAACACATTTGCACGGCCAGCTTGGCTAACACACCATAAGAAATGTGTGCTGATGTAAAAGAAATGTTTTACATGGTCTCTGCCCCCCTTCCTGCCTTTACCCACCTGATCTGCAGTCACCACCAACACAGTTTTCTCTTCTGTGGAGACACCACTTGGATTCTTGACGGAGTACCGAGTGATATTTATACACGTGTATTTATCTATAAAAGTGTGTACAGTTTTTAATATCTATGAAAATCACATTCTATAAATGCAGAATAATCATTACCTACAACACTTGCATCTCTTTCCAGTCCCCTTTCACTACCACCTACTTCCAGCAGTATGGATTGTCTGTCTGTGAAGTACCTGACATCAGTGTTCTCATTTTAGCTGGAGCTCCTGGGGACTACAGCAGAGTATGTACTGAACAGAACAAAAATGGCTAGATGAGCAATACAGAGCCACACACGCCTTATGGGTGTTATGTACACGTGACAGGCAGCAATCTTTTCTGTCCCAACTGAATTTAAATTATTTAACTCAGTCTGCTTGCATTAAGTAGCAGAGGAACCGGTTCCACCCCACTGCAGGCCCCTGCACAGAAGAGGCCGCGGTCGCCGCCTTCGCTCCATCATTTACAGTTCACAGGAAAACCCAACACTCAGACTCCCCAGATGCTGCTTCCAGCACTGCACTGAACCAGCCCCTGAGCAGATCACTTCACCTTTCAGCCCAGTTTCCACCTGGGAGCAGAAGGCCACGCTATTTTCTGTGCACCGTGACACCGTGGAATTGCAGCTTCTCCTACAACGAGCAAAACGTTGCGATGCCGAACTTCACAAAGCCTGCTTAGGTCTCTCCCCTCTGAAAAAAACCCAAACCTTAAGAGGCAGTGAAACATCCTCTGCGTGTCTCATTTTTTCCACTGCTGTTAAAGAAAGCTCAGTGGCTCACTGCAGTGCGGGAGGGTGAGGTCCTCAGCAGCTCACTCACCTCGGTGAATAAAGCACGAGCAGACGTATGACGGCACGCGGCACCTCCTCCAGACTCCGCGCTCGGCAGCGGCCCGAGGGAAGGCTGACCTGCACTTGCTGGACCAAACCCTGTCTCTTTATGGGGCTTCTCCCTTGCAAACATCTGGGGTTTAGTGATGTAATTTATTCTATTCTCTTTCTCCGCTGACACCACGATTATAAACTGATGGTCGAGGCAGAGACCTTCACACTTATGTCTTTAAGCACTCAATTTGCAACTGTATTTTTTGGCTCCGCTCCCGTTCTTTTGGTGTTTCTAATTGAGAAGGCAAACCCCAGCAATAATTGGGTATCTCTTCAGCTGCTTCCAGCTAAAAAAAGCACCAGGCTACGTAGAGCCTTGGCTTTCCTTTCACCCTTTGTCTTGGAGATCAAAGCCTGCCACCAGGTCTTCACAGATTTGTCAGAATCACAGAAATCAAATACTGAGATGATCTATCAGGTCCCACCTTGCGCATCATCTGCTCGGGCCAGTTGAAGATTGCTCTCTGCAAGGGTTTTCAGAGCTGTGTCACGTTTGTTTTTTGCTGCCGTACTTCAACGCGCAAATGGTATCACAATTAAAAGCTCTGCTGCTTTCAACTTGACTTGGATTCTTTACACAAGATGAAAACACCAAAGCCTTTCAACACGGCTTGTGAACACAGTAACTAAATGAAAGGAACTAAACATTTTCCGTCCCTGTAATGCACTATGGCCCAGTCCAGTCCACAGCAGCAGGTTTAATAGCAAAATAGATGAATGATGATACATTCAGCACCCCTCCTACACTTTTTTTAACTCTAGAAACAGTCCCTTAGTGAGTTAGTTAAATAAAATCAACCAGGGAGTTGATGTCAGTTGTTAGACCACCCCATGAATAGTCTAAGTCCTGTACTTGCGCTGTTCCCACTGATACAATGCCCGGCCGGGCACGGTGAATTCCATCCAACAATGCTGCTGATCCTACAGAAGTTTCCGCCGTGGTCACAATTTTAACCTCTTCAGCCCAGGGATCACAAGAACTGAAAGTCTCTTTTCTTTTTTTTGCAGTCCTCAGCGGGTTTTGAACCGGCCCCTTTGGCCACCGGCCGGGATTGCCCGCTCGCCTTTGGGGGGTGTAAAACACACACAGCCTGGCACACAAAGCTACCCCAGCCCGGGGAGAGAGGAGGTGGTGCAGGTGACAGACCCAGCAGCACCACTAAGGTTTATTTAGTGGTCAGTTTGGTTTAGTTAGAGTGTAAAAGCTGGGAACCGAGGCGATGGAGCAGCAGTCTGCGGGAAGTGAAGCCAAGAGAGCTCAGCAACAATTAAAAACTCCAAGCAAAGGCAGCCAGGCTGACCATCAGTGCTCAGACAGAGACACCGTGCTCGTGCCGGGACTCCACACCTACCCAGGGAGCTCCTGGGCAGGCTGACAACCCAGGAAGACAAAGGACTCACAGACATCAATTACAAGTCAAAGGGCAAGACACTGCAGATGCCACAGAAAAGCAGATATTCTTTTAAATTCAATCAGTGCTGACCCAAGCAAATCACTAAAAAAAAAAAAAAAACAAAAAAAAAAGAACCAAAGACAGAGAAAGGAGCTCAGACTGATAGACTGATGGACACATTCATGGGGGCTTCCTCTTTCTCCTTTACATGGTTCATAGCTTCCAAAACTACTCAGCGTTCCCTTCGTCAGACTGGAGGATGCCCATGAAGAATAATATAAAGACAAAAACCAAACACTTGAAAAAATGGAATGCCTTTGACTTTCTGACATCAAAGACTAAAGCAAATGACTGCTGTCAGTCCTTGGATTTGGGAAAAGGAAGGACTAGAGGTGGTCAACAGCGACCACAGAAGCTGTGGCTTTCCACCAGCTCGCTGAGCAGGGCCGTCGCCGTTCTCCTCACTCGGTCCTAGGTTAACCTTGGCAAGTGGACTTCATCTGTTCTTTAGTGTAGTCAGCATAAAGAGTTCACACAGGGAGGGAGGGAGGAATGGATGGAGATTGAAGCAGATACACCAGGGAAAACACACTTGCTCTTTTCTGCCCATCTGTGACAGGCACCTCTCCATAAACATTACCAGGCTAAGTAACAGCTGGCATCTGCATTTTCCAAACAAGGAAAACACAAATATCCCATAAGCAATGGTAAAGTTTCCTTGGAAGTCTGACAGAACACTAAAAAAAAAAAAGGAAGAAAATAAAAATAAAACCAGACACCTAAGCCCAAGTAATCACAAACAATGATCAAAAAAAAAAACCCGACCCTTCTTTTTTTTTTTCCTAATATTGCCCCAGACCAGAATTTTCAAAGGGAGATTCAAGAAGGCAGGCTACCAACTGTTAGTTCCTTGTGACCTACAGGTACTCAAATATGGACAACAACCACGTCAGAAGTAGAAAGTAAGATTTCAGCATAAGGTGAGTCCAGTAACTTCCCATGGAATTGATGTGGTTTGGAAAAACCCAGCACCGTGTCTTTAAAAACTGTTCCGTAACAGTTGTGTTTCCCCCGATTCGAAGAGGAAAAGAGAACAAAGGAGGGGTTTAAACAGCACCAGCACGCTACGGCGACGAGCGCTTAAAGAAAACCAACCAGTTTACACAGAGCACACCACTTTGCAAGCTACGTTCCCTCGCCGTCGCCTCCCACGCGCGTTCAGATGCAGAGTTGTGATGGTTCCATTTCAGCTGCAGAACATCCTTCCCCTCCCGGGTTCAGCGAGGCCTTGAGTGAGTTCTGAACACCCTGTGCTTCAGAAACGTGGATACCTGGAAGTCCAGGCAAGACCTGAGGAGTCTACTTAAAAAAACCCCAAACCAAACGCTGGGACGATCACAGATGATCTTAGTAAAGCAAGACTTTTCATCTGCTTGATTTGATAGATTTGCTAGGTGATGAGTGTAACATATTAATCTAAAACTAGGATAAAAAAAAAATCCCAGTGACAATATGTAAGAGAAGAACTGCTCACCGGGGTTTCCTGAAGTCGTTAGTAGCCAATTTAGACATTTGGCACGGAGACAGGACTTGTCCCCACGTGCTCTCAGTGGTTGTTAAACACAGCACAAATTCCACGGCGACAAAAAGGACTGACCCTAAGAACCATGATTTTGCAGGCAGAACTCAACGGCCCGTTTCCCAAATGGTTTGGACCTTTTGAATCAACGTTTCCACCTGCCAGGCCAAAAGCCATCAGCTGGGTTAAAACAAGGAGGGGGTGACAATGTTCTCGACCACATCACAGCCCGAGTACAATGACTCCAAAGGGAGCTTGACCAAGCGCAAGAAAACAAGAGCAGGGACACGCACGTGGCCTGCCGCCCTGGGTGGCACGAACGGTGCTTTTACATTAACCTTCATCTCCAAGTTAATTACAGTTGTTAGTTCTGCTCCATTGTTTTATCAACCTGGTTGTATTTATAAACATCCTCCTGCTTTGCTGGCCCTGTACACAGGAATCTCCACCCCCCCCTCATACTTGAAGGGACAGCAGTGCTGAGGAAATGCAACTCCCCCACTTGGAGTGTTGCACAGGAAAAACAAGGTTGTTATGCAACGGACGCTGTTCCAAAACATCTCCAAGTGAGACCCTCGACTTCAGCAGTTTCAGAGACAAGAAATGGCAGCTTATCAGCTACGGAACAAACGCACAGAAAATTGCAACCAGGGTCCACATAATCACAAGGTTTACACTCGAGGTTCCTCCTCAGCAAAAAGAGGTATCCCACACAAACATGCACACGCAGGTATTTAGGATGCCCATAAGAAAGTAGTTGAGACTCCTAAGTTTTATTATTTCCTAATTTAACTGCAGATGGACAAACAAAAATGTTGCCAGCTAGCACTTTCCACACCACCTCTCTTAACATTTTCTGCCAAAGAGGTTTGGGGCTTTTTCCCTGATCTTATAAATGGTCATAAATCAAACAACATTGCCAAGTTCTGTTTGTGAAGGAAGGTTATCAGAGATAACCCCTCGCTCTCTCTGATAACCCCAAGTGAGCAAAATGAGGCACAAGTTCCTCTCCCTTGTTTTTCTTAACTACATCTTTTCAAGACTTGATATTCCTATTGATTATTAAACTCGAGAGTAATTTTAAAGCAAATCCATCTTTCAGAACGCAGCAGTTGGGCTAATTTAAAAGATTGTCTCCTGCCACGCCACAAAATAAAGCCAGTAAATTGTAAATAGCAGGAATGTAGCTAGAATTCTCCGTGAAGGACTGCAGCTAACATATCCAAAGCTCAGCTAACTCCACAGCCACAACTTCCCAGGGTGCAATATCACTTTTCAGCAACGATTTCAGCTAAACAGTGAAAAACACCAGTAAAAAGCAGATTTCAAAGAAACATACAGTGTAATCTCCAGCTCAAAATGTAGCTTTTCTTAGAGTTAGGGGGAAAAAAAAAATAAATCTTTTGCAAAAATTGCTAGGAAACATTAGATGATTACAGTCACCACTTCTCTGGATTGTGTCTTATCAAAAAGACAGGCAGCTTGCAAAGCTTTGTGCTCGGCCTCTCTTGGCAGCCTTTCCTCAAAGCACTGACCTGGCCTGACACTGATAAAGACTGTGGGGAGAGCACAGGCAAAAGGTGATAGGGCTCCAGTCGTACCTTTTACAAACAGATGCTCTACAACAGATTAAAAAAATAATAAAAATAGGAACCCGATCAATAGAGCTGCTGCTTTCCAGGATCACAAAGTGTATGTAGGACACCTGTTAAGAGCAAAACCTCTCCTTCAAATGGCCAATTATCCAGCATGAGATCAGAGTCTGGGCAGCACAACTACTAATTAGGGTTCTCCCAGCCTTTTTGAATTTACAAATTGCTTCTCCATGCCTTCTCCCAGGTTCTGAGAGTTATCACAAATGTCTACAAACACAACCAGACAAGTATTTCAAAGCAATTCTCTCTTCTGTATGGAGTTAATCCAGTTCATTCAAAATAACTTACCCACTAATAGCTTCACATCTCTGACGGTGAAATCCGGGTCAGGCATTCTATAATTAGCAAAGAAAGCAATGTTAAATACCATCAAGATAAGTACGGGTACACTTTCATTACCACAATAAAAGAGAAATAAATGTATAGTGCTCTTTGTCCATAATGCAGCAGGTGGAATCAAGCAAGGCCCCTCTGAAGTGAGGACAGCACAAGTTTCAACGGCACAGATAACGTCTTCGCATGGGTGTATGTACAAAGAGCTTCTCTACTCGGGATGAAAGAGGAGAAGAGGTGGCTTTTCAAGCACTATCGTGGCAGGGAAGGGGTGAGAGGCGACTTCAAGAACATCCTAAATCTTTCTAGCTTGTTCCTGCTTAAGCAACTCGCAGTGGTTCGCAACTGGTTGCGGTGAGCGCTGCCGCGCTCGCCACCGGGTACAAACAGAGGCTCAGAGCAGTAAACCAGCACGTTCAAAGGCTCATCGCCCAAGGTGGGATTCCCTGCTTGGAAATAAAACATCAAACGTAATGAATTAAAGCTCCTCTGTTGTAATGACTATTCCAAACCTCCTGGTCTGGCAGAAGACAACCCGGCTGTGTTTGGTGGGTAGGGAAATTGTTCTTCAATTCAACTTGGGCTAATTCAGAGCTAAATTAGATGCTAGCATAATTGGTTCACCAATGTCGATGCGTTTATACGACCAGTTCTAACACAGGCAGTGTTTTAGGGTTTAATGTAATTAGACAATAGCCAAGTACATCAAGTGAGCCAGCTTTACCTGTCAGATAGAGGGTAAAATTCTGCAATAGACTGGATGGAAAAAAAAAAAGCAAACCCAGTAGTGGGGTTTTAAAGCTGATTGACTTCATCTTAATGACAGTATTTCACACTCTGCACAAAAACTGGCTGAGGAATTGCAATGAAAGGCAGCCCTGCAGGACCTGCCCTGTCTCTGTCCCTCTTGTACTGCCCTGGGTTGAAGATAAACAACTTGCTTCTGGTCATACAGGACATTTGACTTAAGTCAGCTAGAAATCCAAATGATCCAGCCCACGGGAAAACTTCTAGAGCAATAGTTTTTGTTATCAAAAAACCACGGAAAGGTGAAGTTCAAATAAATGCATTTTACTGTCACATATGTATCTTAAGAACTATTTGCAAAACTCTGGTTTGTCAACTTCCTTTTCCCCTTATCACCTTGCTCTGGTGGGATGCGGAGGCTGGACAGTCTCTTTTGTTAGCTCTCTGCCAACCCTCACATCTTTGCAGTTAGCATGAGGGCCCCACAGCTTTGGAATTCACTCCCTCGCAGGAATGAAACAGTCTGAAGCTACTGACCTTCAGGGTTCATCCAGAGCTCATCTTTTTTTTACCAAAGGCTAGAAAGTTAGAAGTAGGGGAAGGAGGAACCATTTGTGGGTGCCAAGAACACGCAAAGCTTATCTTGCAATGAGACAGCTTGCCTGGGTTGTATGGCACACACAGAGAACAATTAGATGGGCAATCTTCTTTGATTTGGATAAATCAAAATCAACAACCCAGATAACGACCCTCACTCAGATGCACGCAAGCACATCTGATCTTTCTGAGAGCTCCAACTGCAGCCAACAATAAACCCTACTCCAAGTGGAAGAATACAACCCTCCCTAACAATAAAATCAGATGCTTAGCTCTTTGGAGAGCACGCCTGGCATATCCTTGGGGTTTCTTTATCTGCAATCTCAGGATATATGAAACATCAGAGAAAAAGTACACGAAGGGAAGAATTTTGGGCTTGCACACAGCAGGTTTCAAGTACAAGAACCCATGGTGTATTTGTGTTGCCATAGGAGGTCCACCTTAAACCCATTCTGCTGGCTGCTGAGACCATAAATGACTATTTCTTCTTCAGTCCCAACCAGCACAACTGCCACACTCACTCTTACACAACTTGGGCTGGTTTGCTACAGAATTATGTCCAGTCCATTATCACCAGTCCAATACTAACCGGTAAGTGTTGGTTCATTTATTTTTCCAACAATGCAAAAACTGAGCAGGGATTTTTGGTTTGGTTTCTTTGTGGTTTTTTTTTTTTTTTACTTTTCCTCACTGTTACACAATTCTCAGGCAGATACCTCTTGCATAAAACCACTATGAATGCTTCCAAAGATTTCATGTATCATAAAATACAGGTGAGGAAGCTGATAGCAGGGTGAATTAACACCAAAATACGACTGACTACATTTGAGAGTTTCAGCACTCTTGTTATATACAAAACATGTTGCCTCAAACAGAAAAGAAATGCAAACACCAAGGGCAAACTTGCATTTTAGTGTTTAAAGATTTGCTAGAGAAGGCTCCTGTTCACATCCTCCCGAGGATGAGCCCTAGCTGTCCTATGTATCTGATTAACCACAGGACCATGCAAGGTGACTGCTGTTCAGAGAAACCAGACAGCACCTCTCCAAACACCACCCTCTTGTCCAAGGTACAATCCTGAAAGGGTCAAACAACCCTCCAAGAAAAACAGCTATGCTTCTGCTCAGAGATTCCAGGTGGATTTTCCTGCTTCTAGCCATACAAGTAACAGCTCACGATGGTCAGGAAAGCAATTTTCAGAGTTTCATTACAATAATTTTTCCTCCTTTCCTTCCTTGCCATTTCGGGAGCACCTCCAAGCACAGCAACCAAACTGTTCAGCTATGCTCTGTACATCTGCCAGGCACAGACACGCAAGCTGACTGCTGAACAGCAAACAAAAGTGGAAGCACATATCCTCAGCTCTTCAGACAGTCTAAAAATCATCTTGGCCATTTTATAGACCGCCGCGTCTCAAAAAGTCACCCCATGCGTACGTGGATCACCTCACCTCCCGTATCACGACGGGCACAGCCTCCTGTGGACAAGAGACAGCAGTGCTAGAAAGAGGTGGTAAAGATCATTTCCTCCAGAGCCTGAAGTGCAGCATAAGGTTCCCGAGCCTCACCAGCACATGACTCAGGTCCCAAGGCAAAGGGGCCAGTCTGGCTCCAGCGATGGCAGCCGGCTGGCTAAGGCGCTCGGGAAATCGAGCGCTGAATGGCACAATGAGGAGACTAAAGGCGCTCGACGTTTCGGGTCAGTTAGGCTGCTCTTGCTGGAACACAACACCCACAGGGTTTATGGGTCTGTAGATCCACAAATCTCATACGTTGCAGGCCAGCTACTTTTGGTAGGTAACACATGAGAAGTGGGAATGTAAATAAAATTTAAAACCGTTATCCTGCAGGGTGCCAGACAGGGGAGTTTGCTCATGCATTTCACTTCTGTCGTTTGAAATACACATAAACTATGTTTCCAACCACCTCTCGCTCTAGTGACATTTACGCCCTAGTGTGTAGAATTCCTTTACAACATCATTTCAAACCAGGAAGTCACGATCATTTAAGTAAAAAAAAAATGATTAGACTGTCCTAGGAGAGATTACTGATCTACAAATGCTAATATTGTCATCCCCCAGAGCAGTCAGTATTCAGTGACTCAGCAGAGAATGGAAATATGAAAACAATTCACTCGACTAACTGTGAACTGGAGAATTCAGCTGATTCCACACAGGAACCATCCAAAGCTCACATATCAGACAAACCCTGCTCTTACTTTTGTCAGTGTACTAAACCATCAAAAATACCCTCAAAAGAAAGAAAATGTTCAGGATTTTTACTCTCTTCTCTGGCAGTGAATTCCAGCTAGAGGAAGAAGTCGCACGTGATGAGTGGTTGGTTCACAAACAGGAGAAAGGGAAGCAGCCCTAGAGAGGAGGAACGATGTCGGAGTAGTATTAGAATGATCCCGGCAGGCATTAGGAAACTGAAAAGCTGGCTAGTCAAGCCTGGCTGCTGAGATTATTTTAAGCTCATCACAGCTACTAAACCACGTATTTCTCCTTCACTAACCAAAGCATTAGTGTGTGACAGAGAGCTGGGTAAAATGACTGCAAAACTCTTCCCGTGGATTAGCATCTACTCCTCTTCCACCTCTTCACAGCCCAGCTGAGAATTCCAAAGCTGCATTATCCTGACTGCGAGAGCTGCGGAACTCCAGCTGAAGATGAAGGCATGAAGCATTCAGTCCTGATGCTTTCTCACTTCCAATGCACGTTCCCAAGCTGCTCTTGATTTGGCTGCTGTGATAATACTTACAAAGAAAGGTACCTGACTTTCAAAGGTCTTCTCTGAGGTGTGGTCATCTATCCATGGACTCGTGCTGCGTGTGTGTGTGTGTACACAGAGCATTTGAGGCCAGGTCTGACTGCTGGGGTTTTCTTTGCCTCAGCAAAACACCCAAGTACACAACCCAACCCGTCTGTACACATGGTGTGCAGGTACATGGTCAAAGCCCTCCATTTTCCAAGACCTTAACAAACATTACTGGTGGCTTCCTGGAAGGTACAGGAATGGGAAAGCTGACTGCTAATGCATCTAAACCCAACACAGCCTCCAGAAAATCGAGCCAACGCATGACAAAAAAAAGCCCAACCAAACAACAGATTAATCTTCACATGATCCCATTAGCTTGAGAAGCCTCCGAAACCCTGGATGAAGAAAGAGCAGCAACCACTCTCCAAGGGCCATATCACTCCGAAAAGCCCCAGGGAAAGCACACAGTTAACTGCAAGGGGAAGGGAGTGCTAGGTGACAGCACTCCAGATTTTGGGCACAGGAGCTACGGGGAAGCCAATGATGATGTGTCACCTGAGATTTGAGAGTCGGAATGTCTAAGGTGAAACTGCCTCATTACAGAACCCTGACTAATGAGCTGGAAGAAGTTAAGCAGGTGTTACATCTTGTGGTTACAGACAGTGAGAAATAAAGCATTTTTGTGCAGGATCTTGTGCAACATCTGCAGCACATCAGGCAGCTCGAGTTCTGGAGGCACCACTGTCTGGTACAGGCAGCATTTTGCTTTTGGTGGGGTTTTTTTAACAAGAAACTAGACTGAGCATGCAGGACTAAGTAGAGAAATAGCTGGGCTTAATAACCAAATTAAAAATATCCAAATATAATAACGATGCAATAAAATAAATGATACTGTTAATTCCTACTGAGTATATTAAGAGTTTCTTGTTCAGACTTCAACATCTAAAACTATTTTACTACATCATGGGAAGCATCACAGCAGCTCCTATTCACTCTTAGGGTAAAAGGACAAGCACTTGTCAAATACCCCAAACACTGTTTTTTCTCTTTCTCTCCTTAAGTTATCCTGGGGTGGCTTATTCTTTTTAATTAAATAATTGAGCCTGCTCAATTCCTCAAACTTTGACATGTCCCAGCTGAAACGGAGCAAAGTCAGTATGCTTTCAAAAAATCAACTTTCCATCTTTCACATATAATTGGCTACACAGTGCTGATTTCCAAAAGTAGCAAGGAACATTTAGCTAAACTCTGGACTATGTGGCTGATAAAGGATTATCATTTTAACATCTCCCTCTTAGACATTGTCACTGTTACAAAGAAACTCGCAGGATTCTCTTACTAAAACACTAAATCCTTTCTGAGCGGATACTAACAAAATGCAACCTCGCAAAGCCTCTGATGATACCAGATTTTAACTAGACAGTGTTAAATATTTACAAAGCTACAACATTCTTAAGAGCTGGCATTACAATGGAAAACAACAGGCATCATTAGACACTCCACCTGTAAGGCAGAAAACAACTGAGAAGTCAGGAACGGGAGGGAGGTTGTTCTGTCATTCCAGCGTGGATTGGGTGAGAGAACCTTTGACTTTTATTTCTAACCTTCATCACTGCCTTATTTTTGATCATGTAGTGCCACGCTGTACACACTTAACTTTTACAGGCCTCATTATCTGCTTGTTTATAAGCGGCAAATAATCATTCCTCTTCTCAAGGGTGCTGCCAGTCTTACTAATTGCACTGCATTTTGAGATCATCAAAAGAAATATCACATACAAGCGAAAAGCATAATGGTTATTTTATAAAAGCATTAATTAATCATCAAGATTTGGTTGTAACTTACTTAATTCCCAGTCCATCCTTATTTCTGAAGATAAGGGGAACTCTCAGAGCTTCTCTTTGCACATATTCAAAAGTAAAATCTGTTTGAATAATGAATAAAAAAAAAAAGGAAGAAATCCAAAATCAATTACAATGGCATTAGCATCTCACATTACATTTTCTCAAAACCCTCCCCGTTTCCCTTTTCCCACCAAAGAAAACTCCACTATCACGTAAAGAAAAACATAAAGAGAACGCATATTTTAGGTCCAAACCGGAAACCAACTGACAGACAATGCTCTCCCAGCTGCTCTCTATTTTCCCTGTTCACTGATGCACAGAAAATAGAATCCAGTCAGAGTTTGTCAATTAAGGGCTGGGTTGAATCACCCAGGCTGTAATGAAACACCAAATTAACA
Source organism: Actenoides lindsayi (assembly GCA_025331215.1). NCBI lineage: Eukaryota > Metazoa > Chordata > Aves > Coraciiformes > Alcedinidae > Actenoides > Actenoides lindsayi. The sequence goes on from WTSP01020196.1 coordinate 26,801, forward strand.
GTTAGAAGATAATCCTAACTAAATTGCTGCAAATCAGCCCAGTGCTTCTGAGGGAAATGTGTAGTTTAAAGTGTACCTTTCAGGTTATGCATTTTTAGCCATACATTTCGACTGGGGAAAAAGCAGCTTTTCTTGGGAGCATTATCTGACTACAGCAGAAAGCCCTGACTCTGTGAACACATCGTGTTCTTTTTATGTGAGGATTACTGTTACTTTTCAACAGAGTACATTTCTCTTTTTTTTTTTTTTTTTTTTTTTTTTTACAGTTAATCAGAAATGCAACTGCAGGAGCTGATAGTCAAAAAATCTTAAACAGCTCCTGGCACTTTCAGAGGGTAAAAAAAGGGCAGTTTTGAGGGGGGAGTCACAGGATAACACACGAGCAAACTGAAAATTAAACCGAAGTTTGTTAACAGGGAGAAGTTAACACCTTGTTGCTTCACTCTGAGGATTACAGAGAACGGGGGATTTCTTTATGCACCGGTCGGATACAATAGCAGTGATTTGGGGATTAGAGAGGAGGTTACAAGGCAGCGATTTGGGTGAGCTGTGCCTACAAAAGCCCACACTCTTTTTGGAGCCTTCTGCTACTGAGGGAGGAGGAATTCCTGCAGTGGCCACGTACTGTATCTATGGTTCTGCTATTCCCCCTTTCTTACAAGGGAAAAAAAAAGTGACTTTTACATAACTAAACTGGAAAACACTGCTTGACTCTTCAGCACTACACTCTACCGAATACCCCGTCCACTTTGTATGTTACATTCCAGCACAGACAAGCAGTTAAACTTCCCCCACATTCAGCCACCCATGTCCGTGCTTACTGGGAGAGCATGAGAACCTCAGACCCGAGGTCCCCTTGATGGTCCTCTGCTAGAAAAACCCTTCCTGAGAGAAAGAGGGGAGACAGGGGCTGAGCTGCTGTGCCTGCAGATGTGGTGCCCTCTATTTTCAGGACTTTTTCTTCGCTGTGTTCAGTTCGCAGTGATGACAAGTAGGGACAGAATATTCCTACTTAGAGTTACCAAATCAGAGCACTGCAATTATGCATTTACAAAAAAAAAACCACCCCAAACACCTTAAAATTACAGAAACTTCATTGCTACTAGTCTCATAATAAACGTAATGAACACTCCAATTAACCAAGAGTACTAAATAAATATTGCTGTACTAGAGAAATCTTCATTTCCCATAGGCATTCCCATTAAATCTGTTGGCTGTAGGTAAGCAAATAAATAAACCACAGCTAATTTTTTTCTGAGGGCACTCATCCAAGACAGAGTGAACATCGAGAATAGTATCAGTGGAATAAGCAGAGGCAGGTATGGAGACTAGAGGAGAAGTTGCTAAGACAAACTCCATTCAAGCCCCAAAATCACAATGCTGCCTTGCAGCACCTTGAGGAAAACTTCCAATCCACATTCCTAGCAAAGAAAAAAAAAAGGGGGGGGGGGGGGAATCGAAGAAGAGTCATCATTAAAAATATAAACAAGAACGTGTGAAATGAAAATAAATAAATATATCCCACAAGCAACTCCATGTCTTCCTATAAACTGACTTTTTTTATTCTTCCTAACCACTGTCATTGTTTTGCCTGGATTCAATTCAACAGAAAAAAAATGTAACCCAACAGTAAAAATAAAACCAGAGCACTAGGAAGGCAGGCCCTTTCTCGCTAATGCCCCAACAAAGCATTTAAATCTCTTGTGGGGTCGAACAAAGCAGACACAGACCACAACAAAATAACAAAAGGCACTCATTTATTTCCAAGTTCCCTAGAAAGGAGAATGCTACCCGAAGATTTCTGAGCTGCTGAGCCAGGGAAGCTGTGGATTGTGCTATAGTTAGCATGTAGCAATGGCAACCGCTGGAGTATTTGGGAGATGAGGGTAGAATGCAATCATTTGCTGGGAAATTAATTAACATTTTCCTGCTTTTTAAAAAAAAAAAAAAGGAAAAAAAAAAAGGAAAAAAGGTGTTTGTGTTTTGTTTGGAGGAAGAGGGGTCAGGGTTGAGCTTATCTCCTAAACAAATACCTTCCTCAATAATACAGGTATTTAATTCCTCCACCACATTAACTTTTCTAAAAGGAGCTTAAAATGCTCATGCAAAACTAAGCCTGGAGGAGAAAAGGACATTTTCTAAACTAGATTAGCGGTTCCACAGTTCTAGCCATTTCGGGAGGATTACAGCCCCAACTCCTCTCTCCTGAGAGAGAAAGGCGCTCAGCCGAGGAGTCCTCGCCGGGGCCGAGTTTCGGCGATAGCCATCTGGGAGTCAGGCTCCCTTTCAACACTGCTGCAGTAAATAAAGGTGACTCGCAAACCAACCCACCCCCTCCCGGCCCGGCTGATCGGGGTAAACCTCTCCCCTGCTCCTTCCTGCCCGGCTGCAGAGCGGGGCTGTCTGGCTTTGCTTACCGCGCCGTAATTTAAGTCACCTAAGCAAACCGAGTAACTTCGGGGAGGGGAGCCTTGTAATTTAATATATGATAGACACACAAAGAAGTTATTGACTTTAAAGCCTGGCGAACAGGCTCATCAATCGCATCCTTTTGCGGAAAGGGTCCTGGATTCAATCGGGGGCAGGAATCCCCTCCGGCGAAATGGGGGCTGGGGTTTCTGCCCCTCCTCGGCCAGGACCTCATTCCTGACCAGCTCGGGGTCAGGGCAGCGGAGCG
>WTSP01020197.1:9191-20427 GCA_025331215.1 Actenoides lindsayi
TTCTGGCTCTCAACAGCTCCCTGAAATTCAGGAGGTTGGAGCCAGGTGGGGTTGGAGCCAGGTGGGGTTGGACTCTGCTCTCAAGGAACAAGCGACAGGACAAGAGGAACCGGCCTCAAGTTGCCCCAGGGGTGGTTTAGGTTGGAGCTGAGGAACAATTTCTTCAACCCCCTTGAGGGCTGTCCATGGCTGTCCCAATCTGTCCAAGGCAGTGGTGGAGTCCCCGTGATCCCTGGAGGGATTTGAAAGCCATGGAGATGTGGTGCTGAGGGACATGGGTTAGTGGTGGACTTGGCAGTGCTGGGTTGATGGTTGAATTCGATGATATTAAAGGTCTCTTCTTTACTTCTGGGTGCAAAACTTCTGTCACAAGCATGTTTCACGTGGTTCCAATCATCCTGTGCCACGAAGCAAACAGTTGCTGCTCTTCTGGTTTTTAGCTCGGTAAAGCAGAGGGTGCCCAAGCCCAAGGAATTCATGGGGCTGGTGCTCAACGTTGGAGTTTTATTGACGTCTTCACTAGAGGAAATTCCTCCCTTACTTCATGCCTCCAAAGGAAGGGAAAGAGAGGAAAGAAAATTTGCTGACATAGGTTCTGTGTTGCTCAAAGCCTGTTAACGCTTCTAGTGGTTGATCCAAGCCGTGGGTGCTGATGGGATAAATCCAAGCAATGGTTTTGCTTTTCATCTCTTCTAGGGTTGTTTCTGTTGTGGGACTTATTTGGAAGAGATATAAAATGTCTGGGGTTTATGTGGCCCTTGGACTTTTAGCTGAAGGGTGCAGCAGATGCCGTAGGCACAGATCAGGATGTGAAATTTCTACCTGATGTTAAGATGGGTTTTGTGTTTCTTGAGGGACATGATTGGGGAAGGAGGTTTCTTGGTCTTCTACAACATATTTCACCTCGGGTTTAGGTCTCTGCTGAAGAGTGATTGCTTTAATCTATTTACTAAGTGTCCATAGCTATCAACAAATAACTTACTACCCCGTGAATGGGTGAGGGGCCAGCATAATCAGTTTGGTTTTCTGCTGAGGAGCAAACACCCTTTGTGAGTGGAAGTTTCTTGGGTGGGTTCAAACACACCGTGTATAACTTCCCATACCTCTTAACTCTCTGTCTTGCTGGTGGCCAGCAGTTCTGTAGGAATTACTGTGGCCTTCCTGGAATCTTCCTCCCTCTTGAGCTAGGTAGAGGGTCTTCAGTAGTGAAGTGCCACCTGTACCCATTGCCTGAGTGAGGTGAAGCTGCCTCTGGTTATGAAGGGTTGGAAGGAGCTTCACCCTTGTTCTCTCTGTCAAAAAGACAACTGTTTTTCTTGAGTGTTGCTGCTGAGCAGCGTTATCTTCCTCTAGGGTCTGTAAGTTCTAGGCACTGAGAATTCTCCCTAGACCTCCCACAAGCATGACTGGTTGTGTCGGAGCCACTGAAAACGCCTTTCTTGGTGGGTCCATTCAGAAGATGAATGGTTTTCTGAAGTTTGCGTGAGCAGTGGTTCCATAACTTCTTAGGCTCTGAACTGCCTTAACTTCTTTCCCTTTCATTTTATTGTTTTTCCTCTAAAGCCTTTACAGTGGGCAATCTTCAGAAAACGAGGACTGAAGTCTCTGCTGAAAGCCCTACAGAAGAGCAGAGATCCATTTTGCTGAAAGGGCTTGGGAGGAACCTGAGGTGGCTTTTATGGGGAGATGGGTATCTCTTTTCAGCACATCTCCGTGACTTGTTGCCGAGTTCTTCATCGTGTTTTGTTGAGGAGATTAAAACAATTCTGGGAGGACATCATGATGCTTGAGTATCCACTTCGCATTTTTGCTCTTGACTTCTGCAGAGGATAAGCATCCATCAAGAGAAGTCAAATTTGTCATTGTTTCATGAGAAAGGGCAGTAGCATTGTTAAAGCCCAACGGGAACCCTTTGGTGCTAAGAACCTTCAGGGCTAAATGCAAATTTACACTGGCTTTTCAGACAGACATAGCCCAGAAGTTCCTTTTAAATCAGAAACTCGAAAGATGGGTTTTATCTTTGGTAACTCTTTCCAGAAGACCTACAAAGCTGGTACGTGAGCCACGGCTTGTCCATATCTGTGGTTGGCATCTACAGTCCTTTGTTTTCTGTGGCTTTGTGGCAGAGCTGGAGAGTAGATATTAAGATGTGCATACTAGGATCCTGCAGTTGGTGGGATCAGTCATTTTGACTGGCAGTTGCCACCTTGAGGGAAAGAGAAGAAGGATGAAGAGCATTTTATGATGCTGTTGAGCAAGCATATTGGTCCCAGATATGGTGGCTTCGGGATTGTGGGAAAATAGGCTGGCTTTATGGTAGAAGCAAATTGCAGGGGATTGCTTCATCGGTCATCCCATGAAGGGTTGGCTTGGGGCATGGGAATGGTTTTAGTCATGGACCAAATAGAATGGCCCCCCCTGCGTTCCTTCTCCTGCTTCAAGGTCTGTTCTTAATCCAGACCCACAGAACTTGTTTACCAAAGTCCGTCATGGCTTCTGTTCAACAAAAGATTGGCTCAGAAGGCCAACCCTATCCTAGGATGCATCAAGAGGAGTGTGGCCAGCAGATCAAGAGAGGTGATTCTTCCCCTTTAGTCTGCTCTTGTAAGACCCCCACCTCGAATACTGAGTCCAGTTCTGGTGTCTCCACCATAAGAGGGACATAGATCTGTTGGAACGAGTCCAGAGGAGGCTGCAAAGATGATCCAGGGGCTGGAGCACCTTTGCTAGGAGAATAGGCTGAGGGAGCTGGGATTGTTCATCCTGGAGAAGAGAAGACTCCAGAGGGACCTTATAACTGCCTTCCAGTACCTGAAGGGATCCTACAGGAAGGCTGGAGAGGGTTCTTCACAAGAGTGTCCAGCAATGGGATGAGGGGAAATGGTTTTAAACTGAGGGAAAATAGGTTTAGATGGGATCTTAGGAGAACGTTCTTGAGTATGAGAATGGTGAGACCCTGGAATAGATTGCCCAGAGGGGCTGTAGATGCCCCCTCCCTGGAGGTGTTCATGGCCAGGTTGGATGAGGCCTTGAGTAACCTGGTCTAGTTGAGAGATGTCCCTGCCCATGGTGGGGAGGTTGGATGAGACGATCTCTGAGGACCCTTCCAGCCTAAGCCGTTCTATGATTCTATGTAGATGCTGCCCTGTCAGAGTCTTAATATCCCATCAAACTTGTCTCCCTGTTTGCCCAGTTTAGACAAATACCAGTGCTGAACTTTCCCTGTAAAGAGGATCAGACGAACCTTGACCATTGTATCCTCCTAAGCAAGGACTTTTGCAAATCTTCACAAAGCCATATGCTCCAGGACATAATATTCTAGTTACCCACTTGGAAATGAAGTTGACCATCTTTGTGTTGCGACTCCTGAAGTCCTGGGATAAATGTATGGTGCTCGGCCGTTCCTCCCGAAGGAGACTGCTGTTGTGGAGGCCCTGTGGATGAGACTCCATCGTGTTCTTTCTTCTGGCATTCACCCACCTGTTGAGCCACTTCTTTTCTCAGCATTGCTCTGGTCTTTCCCAATGTTTTTCAGCTTTCAGTACAAAATTCACTTGTCACGTTCACAGGCACAGAATCACAGAATGGTAGGGGTTGGAAGGGACCTCTGGAGATCATCTCATCCTGCTTTAGCAGAGTCAACAAGGGCAAGTTGCACAGGAACGTGTCCACGTGGGTTTGGAATCTCTCCAGAGGAGACTCCACAACTTCTCTAGACAGCCTGGCACAGGCTCTGACACCCTCACACCAAAGAACTTTCTCCTCCTACTCACCTGGAACCTCCTGGCTTCCAATTGGTGCCCCTTGTCCTGTCTCTGGGTGCCACTGAGCAGAGTCTGTCCACATCCTCTTGCCCCTCAGGGCCCTTTAGCTCTTGCTCAGCATTGCTCAGCTCCCCTCTCAAGCTGCTCTTCTCCAGCTGAACAGCCCCAGGGCTCTCAGCCTTTCCCCAGCACAGAGATGCTCCAGCCCCTCAGCATCTTCCCAGCCTCCACTGGACTCTCTCCAGTTGTTCCTTGTCTCTCTTGAACTGGGAAGCCCAGCACTGGGAAGGGAAATGCGGCAGTGAAAAAGTTGGTTTGAGAGAAGTAGAAATATAGAAAAAATAAGCAGTGAAGAAATGACAACTTAGGGCCAAGGAGAGCAATGAAAGGAGAAAATATCCGTGGACCCTTGGAGTTCTCTGCCATGGTGCTGAGCAGGTCTCCTGAAGCTTCCACAGCTTGTGTTGGGGCTTCTGTGGGCACACATGAGTTAGATAAGTGCTGGCAGATACCAACTTAGTGTGGAGTGGGAAGGGGTCTGTGCCGTGCCCTCTGTCATCACGGCGAGGGAGAACAGTGTCTGCTTTGCTGCCTCACCCATTCATCTGACCTGGAAGTGCTTTTTAGTTCAGAAGACAATTTCAAATAATCACGTGGTTATGGTTGGGAGACCTGAAAAAAAAAGCAAACCAACTTAGTTTTTTAAACCTTATTTTCTCCAGGTCCCGGCTGTTCAATTCCTGTTCCTGCCAACCAGTCGTTTTGGACCCGGGAGGAATATTCTCTTCCAAAACTTCCCAGAGCATCTCACAAAACCGTCATCCACGACAATAAAATGTGGATTGTTGGAGGCTATGTCTTCAATCATTCTGACTCTCAGAAGGTTTTAGTGTGAGTATCAACCTAGATAATGAAGTGTAAGCAGAGGAGCTTGGATTCGAGAGTTATTTTTAGGAAGCACCATCTGACAGGCTGTGCTTTGGCCTACGCTCCATCTCCAGGGCAAAACAGCAGTTAGAGAAACTGAAATTCACGTTTGAGATGTGGGAAAACACTGCTGAGGGTGCTAATTTTGGAAACAAAAAGGCATAAAGCTCCTGATGTTCAGTGAGAGTTTGATTCCTCATCTTCTGACAGCGTTTAACTATTCGCTCTATGTTTCCAGGCTGGATTCTAAATGATACCTGGCCTCATATTCAAAGAGGGTTGTTTTGCTTCAGGGTCATTAGCCCTTCCTTACATTACATCCCTGTGACTTCAGAGTGTTTGGCTTCTTAATTAATACATACTGATTACTGGGAATGTCCTGCATAGTGGGACACTGGGCAGGGAGTGGCATTTAGGATGATGACGTTGATGCAATTACTTAGGGGAGACTTAACAGTTACTAAAACATCAGATAATAATGAGGTACCTCATGAAAATCACCCCGAAACCCCCATGTTTCAGCTTTCCTCTTGAGCAGGAGAATATTGGGGAATATCTAGGTAAGGGGTGGAATTTTTCCCAGGGCTACCTGCACACCCCACTTGCCTGGAGCTAAACAAGGGTTGTGTGTTCTGCCCTCACATCCAGAGGTAATAGTTCTTGGGGGGGGGGGAATGGAAGTTAAAGAGAAGCAGAAAAATCACACTTAGTTGTAGAAAAGTTGCTGATTACAGCCACAATTTACCTTTTCAAAGTCAGGGGCTGGTTTTTCACCAGATTATCTGTGGCTTCGTTGAACACTTTCTCAGAGGTGATTTGATTTTACAAGGCTGCAAAGCCTGGTGGCTGCAGCTCATTCTTCTATCTAAAAAGCCACAGGCCACTGTCAGGGCAAAGGGTTTATCTTGTTTCAGGCTCACAGAAAAAAAAATACGCTTGAATGACAAAGACATAATGAAAAAAAAATGCCTTTTAAACACTTCTCTCTTTTCTTTTTTTTTATCAAGTAGTTGGAACTTTTCTGAGCTCAACATGATGTTTTTCAGCTCATTTGGGTGGCTCATGTGTTGTAAGGTGTCAGTAGCTTCACAGACAAAACCTTAGCTCTTGGTTTTGCATGGGGAAGAAAACAGAATAAAGCAAATCAACATGTGGACATTCAGTAGCAGAGTTATTGGGGTTATTCTGGCTGGATTTTCTAATCCATAAATAGCCTGCGTGTGCTTTGTGCACTCTGGAATCTTGGTGTGTAGGACTTAAATACCCACAAATCCTGGAAAGACTCAGCAATGATTTTCTCCACTTGAATATCTGCTTCTTGGGAAATGAATTCAGTTTTTGTTACACAGGTATGATCTTCTTTCTGAAGAGTGGCTTCCACTGAACAACACTGTGAACTCCGTCGAGATGAGATACGGGCATTCGCTGGCACTACATCAGGTAAGTTCAGTGCTGCAGATGCACCTCCTGCCTCATTTCTCCCTCAGTCTTGCTTTGGGAGTAGCATTTCTCCTCCAAAGGCTTCCCTGTGGCTATCCCAGTCCATGCAGTTGTACTTCAGGGAGTCCCTGGACTTGCTCTCGTAGGAAGTCTGTAGTTCCTTTGCCTGTGTGTTCCTTCTTTGCCCTTTTCTCAGAGATTTGAAGGCTGACTGAGGACTCGGTGTGTCCAGTGATGGACTCAGTGAGTCCATTGTTTCCTTGTTAATGTTTGTGCTTGCAAGACATCTGCAATGCCCAGAGTTTGCTGGAGTTCAGCTGGTTCCCCAACAGCCTTTTGTGCAGACCACGTCAATATTTTGATGATCTCTGTTGTCCAAGGCGCTAAAGCAGAGCTGGTGAATTAGGGATTCTGCAGTAGGCCCGTGGATCTGTTCTGCCAGCATCTGAAAGGGCAGCTGGATTTCAGTGTTTCTTACCTCCTTGCTCACCTGTGTGCCTTGCTGGAGGTGCAGGCCATGTGAGAGCAGAATGGTAAAGGCTTTGAAAAGGAAATGAGCTAATCATGGCAACACAGAATGGTAGGGGTTGGAAAGGACCTCCAGAGATCGAGTCCAACCCCACTGCCAGAGCAGGGTCACCTAGAGCAGGCCACACAGGAACAGATCCAGGGGGGTCTGGAAAGTCTCCAGAGAAGGAGACTCCACAACCTCTCTGGGCAGCCTGGGCCAGGCTCTGTCACCCTCACAATGAAGAAGTTTCTCCTCCTGTTGGGGTGGAACTTCCTGTGTTTCACCTTGCTACCATCACCTCTCGTTCCTAATCCTCTACTGACCTTTGCTTTTGGAATGTTAATTAGCTGATCACAGCACAAGGCTATAGATGTAATTATAAACCACTGGAAAAACTCCAAACAGTGCCGTTGACAAACAGAACCCTTGAAGAACCTGAGAGAGAATGGAAATTCCTACCTGTGAGGGCTCAAGGCATGTTCTGGCTGAAAACACCGTCCCCATCTTTCTTACAGGCCCCCTGTATATCAAATCAAGATGAAAGACAATACCTCCATTATTTACATATTATTTATTTCCTTGATGCCAAGCTCGTTTACCTCATTGGAAATCTCTCTCCTTCCAGGATGATATCTACATGTATGGTGGAAAAATAGATGCGACTGGGAATGTCAGCAGCCAGCTGTGGGTGTTCCACATTCCCAGCCAGAGCTGGGCTCAGGTGACTCCGAAAGCCAAGGAGCAGTATGCGGTCGTCGGCCACTCGGCGCACATCGTCACCCTGCGAGATGGCAGTGAGGTCATGCTGGTCATCTTTGGGCACTGTCCCCTTTATGGCTACATCAGCAACGTCCAGGAATACAATTTGGGTGAGTTGGGGGTCGTTGGAGCTGAGCTCCAGCTGAGCTGGAGTTGATTTTCCCCACAGCAGCCTTGGAAAGGTGCTGGGAACAGCCGCCCTGGGCTGTGGCTGCTGCTGGGCAGGGCTCGCTCAGCACCAGGGCTGGTTTTGTCAAGGTTCTCCCCACAGTGGGATGGGATGGCCAAGATCTTGGGAGGGGACATGACTGGGACAGCTGACCCAAACTGACCAAAGGGCTATTCCAGACCGTATGACATCAGTTGAACTATAAAAGCTAGGAAAAGGATGAGTAGGGATGACATTGGCTTGTCCTCCAGAGCAACCACTATGCATTTGGAGCCCTGCTTCCCAAAAAAGGGGCCAGGCATCACCTGCTGGTGGGAAGGAGTGAATAAATCTTTGTTTTCTTTTGCTTCAGTGCGTGACATTGCTTTGCTTCTTCATTAAACTGCTTTTGTCTTAGCCCACGACTTCCAGCTTATTTTCTTCACCTTGGTCTAGCTGAGAGGAGGAGGAGGGGGAAGTGATAGAGCAGCTCGGTGGGCACCTGGTGTCCAGCCAAGGTCAAACCACATTGGCAAATGATTTCAGTGATCTGTATTCACGTAGCAACAAAGACAGGGATGTTGTTCTCCTTCCCTTCGTGTTTAGGAGAAGTTCAGTTGAACTTCCAGTGTTTGTGTAACCCAAACAGTGCGTGGGCAGCAGGTACCTCCAGCTTTATACAGCTTGTTAGGTCTCAAAGACAAAGAAGCAATAAAAAAAAGAGCTGGACACTGGGACAATTTACTCTCACCCTCTGACAAAGAAAATGCTTCTTAAATTATCATTGTATCCTTCAAACACAAGAATGGCTGTAAGAATTCAGACCCAACTATTCACCTAACCCTGTCTCCAGTGGTGGTGATGAGCAAATGCTTAGGGGAGCAAGGAATGAATTTCTGGACTCCCATACCTCTGATGTGATCTGGTCCCATTCTCTCAGGGAATAGTCCATACTCTGATTTTAGGATTCAGAGATTTTCAGTATCACCAGCTCTCCAGGTGAGGTGAACTTCTACCTCACTTAGCTGCTCTGAAATGGTCTCTTGAGGTGTGTTCTTTGCACCGCTATGGATCAGGTAGAGAACATAGTTAAGCACAAGAAGTTAATAACAGGAATGTGCTGTTTGTTGTCAGAAATAGAATCATAGGATGAATTTGTTTGAAAGAGAACTTCAAGATCATTGAGTCCAGCCATTAACCCAGCACTGTCAGGGCACCACTAACCCATGGCCCTCAGCACCACAGCTTCACAGCTTTCAAACCCCTCCAGGGATCATGGGGACTCCACCACTGCCCTGGGACAGCCCTGGGCAACCCTTGTGAGGAAGAAATTGTTCCTCAAGTCCAACCTAAACGTCCCCTGGGGCAACTTGAGGCTGTTTCCTTTTGTCCTGTTGCTTGTTCCTTGGGAGAAAAGACCGGCCCCACCTGGCTCCAACTTCCTGTCAGGGGGTTGGTGTTGAGAGCTAGAAGGTTTCCCCTGAGCCTCCTTTTCTCCAGGCTCAACAAGCCCAAGTCCCTCGGTCACTCCTCACCAGACTTGTGCTCCAGACCCTTGCCGAGCTCCGTTGCCCTTCTTTGGACACACTGCAGTGTGTCCCTATCTGCACTTTTGACCCGTTGTCCTTGTCCTCCAGTCATCCTGATCCAGAGGACCTACTGGAGCCTACTCTTGTTACTTGTGTGGATACCAGTGGAGCTTTCTTCCTCTAGGAGAAAGCTCTGGGAGAAAACCAGGGTGTGTGGGGCAGTTATTTGTTTCTCTGCTGTTCTGTTTTCCCATGTGGGATCTCACAGACTGTTCAGTTCCTTCTCCTTTTGTGTGCCTGAGCTGCCCTGGAGTCAGGAAGCCTGTGCAGGGTCTCATTCTGCACTTACTACCGAGAACTGGTGTGTCCTTTGGCAGTTTTGTTTCAGTTGCCATTCTATTATATCCAGAGCCCTTCAAACCAATGTTGTTTTAGCAAGATAAAGAGATATAGGACCATTAATCACATATCAGTTTTTAACTGCAGTGTTCTTCACAGCCCTACTTGACTTCAGTGCTGTCTGCCTTTAGCTGGATGAAATAAAAGTGCTCTTGGGTCCCATTCCAAACGGAGCTGTGGTGCTGGCATTCTCCTGTCCCCGGTTTCCTTGAGACCATCGCCGATTTCATCATCACGGTTCTGATCTATTGTGTCTGTGCTTCTGAGCTCTCATTTATTTCACTTCCCTGCCAAACGTAATTGGTGACGAGGAGATGTTTTTGACTTCAAACTCCTTGAAGGGAGGATATTTTGGGCTGGGAAGTGCCGGCGGCGGTGTCCGGAGGCGAGTCGAGGGAAGCCCACTTTGTTTCACCATCAGCTTCGTTGCCAAGTTGTGAAAGGTGAGAAACTAACCCTGCTCTGTTCACATTTTTCATTTCTCAGCCACAAACACGTGGAACATCTTGCAGACGAGCGGAGCTCTGGTGCAAGGAGGGTACGGTCACAGCAGCGTTTACGATCCAAACACGAGGGCCATTTACATCCACGGAGGTTACAAAGCCTTCAGTGCCAACAAGTACAGGCTGGCAGATGACTTGTACAGATACGAAGTCGATTCCCAGATGTGGTGAGTGGTTCTTCTTCCTCTGGGCCACCCCCGTTGTCGTCGTTAGCGGTGGACGAGAGGATGGGGTGTCTGCTGAGGGTGCTCTCATCCGCTGTTCCCCGGGTTCTGGAGAGATTATGTGCTCTCTTCCCCGTTGTTTTTATCACCCTTTGTGAATAGAGAATCACATAATCACGTATAATCAAGGCTGTGAACCAGCCAAGAAATCCATTTCAACCCATTGTGATATTAAAGCTGAGAAGAACAATATTTGATGGGGTTTTCTTGCCAGCAGTGCAGCCTGGGCATGCGAGCGCAGTTACTGCAGTCAAGTGAGTGATAAGTCACGCTGCAGTTAAGACCACAGAAGAATTTCTATTATAACCCCATTTTCTTCTGGCTCTGTAACTGCTTGAAACGTTCATTTCTTAAGCTGCAATCTTCTGTGAATTGTTTCTGCCCCAAGGTGAGTTTTATTAAAAAGCTATAGCAAAACCTGACAACTTGGAGCTATAGAGACCCAAATACATTTTCCTCGGTTCTGTGGTTTGCCTGAAGTTGTTTCTAAAGGCTCCTGCCAAAAAGGGGAGACTGACACATGTAAATTTGAGTCACTGTGTCTCTCTCTCTCTTTTCCCTAATTTTTTGGAGAGTTTAAAATCCCTTGTATTTCAGCAATGACTGCTTGTGCTGATGAGTAAAGTTCTGTCGGTCTCGAGGGGGCTGTCAGAACAAGGAAGCAGCCTCCTGGCAGCGAGGCGCGTAGGAGTGTCTGCTCATCTTTATCCAGGAATTTTGGTGTCACTCTCTCCTTTTTTTTTTTAAATATTCTTCAATAAGGTTAAAATAGCTCTCCCCTAATCTTTGTTTTGGCATCTTTCACCCCGTGCTTCGACCGGCAGCTTCAGGGTCGAATGCTGCAGCCTTGGCAGCGCCGGAGCAACGCTCGGAAAGCTCTGGGAACTCTGAGTTACAAACAGGTCCCTGCTCCGGGTTGAAATAGCACTGAGTATTTCATTGTGAAATGAGTGGGACATCTCCCTGCTGAGGAAAGGCTGAGGGAGCTGGGGCTCTGGAGCTTGGAGAAGAGGAGACTGAGGGGTGACCTCA
>WTSP01020199.1:0-20613 GCA_025331215.1 Actenoides lindsayi
AGACAAAACACAGTTTACGGCTATATAAAACAAGCTACAGTTTACAAGGCTACAGAACTAAGATTTATGATGACATTGACAACTCAGGCCTCGGCCAGGGCTGTGCCCGGTGGGGGCAGGGACGATGTCCTGGAGGGCCGAGTCCCCAGTAGGGCAGAATGCATTTGGTACCTTCCGTACCTGATTTGGTGCTTTGATTAGAGCAACCCAGCTTAAGCAATTGGTTTGCCCGTTCCCCTTTAACAGCAATCCCCTGCTGCCACATCTTATTGACACGAATCATCCAGTTTTCTTCATTACAACTGGGAGGACAGGGTGAAAGAGTTGGGGGTGCTCAGCCTGGAGAAGGTTCTGGGTACACCTTATTGTGGCCTTCCAGGATCTGAAGGGGGCCTACAGGAAAGGTGTGGGCGACACTCCACAAGGGCCTGTGCTGACAGGATGAGTGGTGATGGCTTCAAACTTGGAGAGGGGAGATTTAGATTAGATCTTCAGAAGAAGCTCTTCACTCTGAGGGCGGTGAGACACTGGAACAGGTTGCCCAGAGAAGCTGTAGATGGCCTATTGCTGGAAGCGTCCAAGGCCAGGTTGGATGGGGCTCTGAGTAACCTGATCTAGTGGGAGGTGTCCCAGCCTATGTGGTGGCTTGGACTAAGTGATTCTAAAGTTCTTTTGTAACCCAAACCATTCTACAATTCTATGAACTGTGCCTCCAATTTCCAGTTGCAAAACTGTGTTAAACATGTGTCATTCTCTGATTTTATCTTCTAAATTGGAGTTTTCAAAACTACTCATGGTACCATTTTACAGACTTCTGAAGACTTGAAGTATTTATTGGCATGAGCTTCCCCTACTTAGGTCTTAAGAGAGTTCTTGGTTTCTCTTGTGAGTCACTTCTGCTGTTTAGGGGCACAGTCAGGATGTGGGGGGTTCACAGGCCTATGCAATAAATTTGACTGTTGGGTTTTGTTTGTTGAATGTCAGTGTTGTGTTGATACTCTGCTGCCGTTTTAGGAAGAATTTTGTTAAGGTTAGCCAGGTTTGCAGATGAAACATAAACGCGCTGGTTTTACTGCATAGCTGTTGTTGGTTTTGGCAAGAAGAGTTGTGCTGTAGTTGCCCTGCACATTTCAACTTCTCTTTTTTCCCCACTGCCTAAGTGTGGTCTGTTTGCTCCACAAATCCCATTCACAATTGGTCTCTCTCCTTCCCTTCAGCATAGTTTTCCCCGTTGACATGGTGAAAAACTCAATAATCAAAGTTATGAAGCAGGCATTCTTTATTTTGTGGTGCCAGGTGCACAGGGGATCACTCCTCCAAATGTGTGCACCAATACAAGCTGGGCACACAGTTTATATGCAGGCTAAACATACAGATTCGTTATATTGCTTTGAAAGGGCAGTCTTATGCTAATGAGTTCCTAGAATTCATTTACATAGTCCGAGCATGTGTAATAAAATTAGGGTTAGGGTCTTTCCTCCCCTCAGTCGTCTTCCGTGACCTCTGGTGGACATTTACTTCATCTTCTCTTCTTCATCACTGTGTTCTTTCAGTGACCTAAAACCTAAAATCCTTATTCTTGCCACAAAACCGGTTCATGTCTGTTCAGCATGCTCGGGTGCCTCGAGACATCTTGTTGTTCTGTTCCCGGAGATAATTACTATCTACAGGGTTATGAACTTCACAGTATGTCCCTGCTATACAACTACCCGTTTATTGCTGTTGCTTGTTTAAAGATTAGTAAAACTCCAGCAGACATCCCGTCCCCTGCCTTCACAGTCAATCCCAGTTTTACCAGGCTGTATTGCCCTCATGTCTTCCTTCTTTGCCCATCACACGCTTTGCCCCATGAGGAGAAGGTGAGGCAATTTGTCTTCCGCATGTATGCCACATCTTTTCCCCTTCCTCACGTTAAGTTTCAAGCTCCAGGTACTCAAGGGAAAAAAAACAGGGATGAACCAAACGTTTTTCCTTAGCCTTGCTAAATTGTTCAAGTCTTTTTTTGGGGGGTAATTTTTAGCCTTTTGCAAAACGTCAGCCAGAATGGCTGGGCTTTGGGAAGATCATAAAGTACCTAAAGACTGTGTCCTTTAATGGCAAGTGGTGGAAAAATATAGCTATGTATGTTCTTATCGGTGCTGTTACTGAAAAGATAGCTCACAGAATAGAGACGTGGTAGAAATTCCAGATTACTTGTGAAGAAGCTTCTGCCAGAAAGAACCAGTGAGATGTTTTACCTGACCTCTATTTTCAGGTGATCAGTAATGATAGGCAGCGTGTAGCAAAGATACGTGTGCTTCTGCTGCACATGAACACGCTTGGTATAGATAATGTGTGAAGCTGATGTAGGATATAACTTAGAAAATGGAACTAGAACACTACCAGTAAAAAAAAAAATGTGCCTCCTGGAGTTTTATCTTGTTAACACATTTTAAGATTTTACTTGGTTGTCTGTTGTCCAGCAGCTCAAAAGTGGCTTTAAAATTCTCCCAGAACCCTCTGCTTCTTTGGGAGCAAATCCAGGACTTGTGGGATGAGTGCCCAGGGAGCATTGTAGCTGAAACACTACAGACTGGTTCAGCTACAGATGATTCTGTTCTGAAGGTAGATAAGTCTTTGAAATAATGATGTAAATATTCCTTTTTTTTAGAAGATGGTGAATGACATTGGGAACATGCCAGATATGTGCAATACCAAGGTTTCAAACACAGTGGGGGAAGAAAAAAAAATAAATATATGGGCTTGAAGTAATAAAATGTATGATATAAATGTTTACCTTCAAGAAAATATCTTTTTCATCATGAGCTGAAGTATTTTGAATAATAAAAGAGGAATTCTGAGCTCCATTTATGTTATTTAGTTTCATCCTCATAACTTGTGAATATGAAAGTACAGCAGTTTGCAAAAATCAGTTTTCTTCAGGTATGGGATCTGAATCTTTTCTCTGCTGTGTGGAACAGATTCTGTGGTACCAGAACGGTACCATCCTGCAGTCTGAGCCAGGTTTGCTCTCTGCAGAACAGATAGCACAGCGAGCCCTTGTTTTCACAAGGGAGGATGGATGTCTGAAATATTGCACAGTAAATGTTGCAGATAAAGGCAACAGCATATACATATGCACTTCACCTCTCAATGGCTTACATGTCTAGGAGTTCCCAGGAACCACAGCTGTGGGCTCAAGCAGAAATAATTCCCTTTAGAGATGAACTCTGTGCCAAGTGCTTTATGACTTCTAGATTTTAAGCATTGCGTGGCATAATGTTCTGTGGATGAGGCAGCAGTCAGGTGGGCTTCAGAGAAAAGCAGAACCATGTCGTGATAATAGCATGTTGTGATAATAATTGTTTGGAGGATGCACTTTATATTATAGTTCATAGTTCATAATTCATATGTGTGGCAACTCTATAACTTATATACTCCATACCATGCTTAACTGCATAATGGTGCATGTGTGGGTAGTTTATTTCTGTATTACAAAACCGATGCACGCTTGGTTCCTCATGTATATATATTGTCATGTAAACAATATAATATCATAAAATTTAGGTTGGAAAGGACCTCTGGAGACCATCTAGGCTGGACTGGTGCATGGGGTTATTCCATCTAAGGCACAAGACCTGGCATTTGCCTTTGCTGAACTTTGAGGTTCTTGTCAATCACTTTTTGCAGCCTGCTGAGGTCCCTCTGAATAGTAGCCCTGCCCTTTGGTACATTGATTGCTCACTCTGATTAGGTGCTGTCCATAAACTTGCTGAGGACATGCTGCATCCTGTCATCTAGGTTATTGATAAATACTTGGTTTGATACTCTTGTGTAATTTATTGGCAGTTTACTCTGCTAAAGCTATTGAAATATACCCTGTATTGAGATTCTCAGTAGTAAGTGCTCTTCTCTCGCCTGGCATAGTAGACAAACCTTCCAATCATCGACAAAGATAACATTCACCAGGAATTGTCACAAAAAAAAAAGAAAGAAAATCTGGAGGTAAAAAAAAAAAGAGTGAGATCTTAAATTCATGGAAGCTAATGGACATTTTGCCACTAATTATAGACATATTTCGTACCTTTAAAAATCCCAGTTAGCTCTTGCTAAAAACAGCTATATGAAATTCAGATAATTAACTGTCTTCTAGTGTGGCTTGTTTATGCACTGCACACATTCCTCTGCACAGTTCAATCCTGTTTAACTTAACCTTGAGTAGATATGCTCATATCTGCAGATTTTCTTAATAATTGAGAACATTTTCGGATTCTCTGGAGAAATTCTTTACTATCCAGGATCAGGATCAGTTAACAGTACGCAGGTAGACTTTGTGTATTATTTATTTCAAAATGCTCTAAGTAGTTAGCACCTAAACCCACTAGAGAAACAAGGTAACAAGACTGCAGGTATAAGCTTCCAAGGCAATGTTTGGAACTATCAGAGATTCTCAAAGCCTAAGAAATGCTACAGTGCTCATCTTCCTGGGTCTAAAATCAGTTAATCTGCTTGAAATAAAATGTATGGACCTGTGTTATTCTGTAGGTAGCATAGAAACTTACACTAGCACAACACGTGCATGTGGAGGTATCTTCCACACCTCATGGTTAGGTAACAGTTCACATTCACTGCAGATACACGTGGACTATCAGACACAGAATAAAGCCTCGACTACAACAGGAAGTTAGACTGCTTTGATCTTTACGAAATACAACTTGCCTCACATTAGGTCTCAAAAAACTTTTAAAGGTGCTTGTAGTTAACTCTGTGCAAGGGAAAAGCTTTTCAGCATCAATGAAATACACTCTTTCCCTCAGGTGATTATCCTTTTCAGAGTCATATTTTAGGTCTCTTTACTGTTTAAAAAGTCTCTTGCTCTTGGGAACAGCAGTGGCATCTCAGTATTGAAAGATGGGGCTTGAGCACCCCTCCCTTCCCCCCCACATCAAACACACCTTCGCCAGTCTGGTCCCTCTTACCCACTGGCTTGATAAGAGCTTACTTCTAGTTCTCAGTAACACAGTTACACAGTGCCGGTACGCATATGCTTAAAACTAGGTTCAGGCTCAAACTGTTCATTAAACTGGAGTTTAAAAGTGATACAGGACATGTAGAACTAGCCCCATCATATTCTCTTATAATTACCTCATATGCTGTCAGTAATGATGAATCTTAATTGACGTTTAAGCTGAGCATTCCTCTCCCTGAGCCAAATATGAAATAAACCCTAGGGTTCTCCTATGGCTGCCAGGAGTAGATCCATCTTTTCAGCAAGACTGTAGTGACCTTCGTTCCGTGGAACTAGTCCTTTGATGCTCTAGCTGGGCTCTGGCCAATTGTTCTGATGCCAGAGGGTGGAAGGAGATGTGGGAGGAATTGTATAGAGATAAATTGATTCCAACTGTTCATAATCTTTCAAACATTAGGTGAATCTCAGTGGGGATGTTTCCTGAGTATGGGCTGCAGTCCTGAATACATTCTACTGGTATAAACACAGAGAAAATGGACAGTCTTCAATGGATTTGACTTAGATTATCCTGGCAACTGTGGAACAGAATCTAGCCCAAAGTTACTCATGCCATGAAGGAAATAACAATGTTGTATTTAAATAACTCCTTTCATCCAGAAAGAATTTACGATGTTTTGAATAAAATATATATCATTCTCCAAAGTCACAATACAAGAGGTATTAAAAAACCCCAAAACATAATAGACTGACTGGATTTGCTGGTGCTTGTTTTAGCCGTAAAGCACCATATGACTAAGTGCAATAATGACATGTCACGGATGCTCTTTATGAATACTAACTAGCTTGTGGATGAATGAGGAAACAAAGCGTTACCTTCAAAAGCACCAGACTCCTAGAATATACTCCCATCCCTGTCTCTCTCATATTAAAATCACAAATAAAATTATTCAAGTGAATAGAAATAGCAAACCTACACACTACACCCTTGTACTTCTGTACCCACTCTTAGTCTTGAACCTGTTGACACAGAACTAGGGATTGTGAACAACTTTCCTTTTTGCCTTCTTTCATCATGGGAAAAAGCCTTTGCTTTTAAGATGCCTCAGCCGATTTCAAGAATAAGACAATCCAAAATTTTCAAGTCTCACCAGAAAATGCA
The DNA here is from genome assembly GCA_025331215.1 of Actenoides lindsayi. Classification (NCBI taxonomy): domain Eukaryota; kingdom Metazoa; phylum Chordata; class Aves; order Coraciiformes; family Alcedinidae; genus Actenoides; species Actenoides lindsayi. The sequence goes on from WTSP01020199.1 coordinate 6,108, forward strand.
TTCATGGAAAAGACAAGACAAATATAGGTAAAAGATTTTGCAGTTCCCTGGTTACTACTTTTCGACTGGAGGAAACTTGAGATGAGTTTGTACAGTTTGTAGAGAAGAACTGTGATATTCTGCTGGAAGTGTGACATCCATTTTCTTTTTCCAAATATTGTGCACTGCTTACATAAAGAAGGAATTGGGAATCTTATCCTGGAAAGAACCAGCGTTATTGCAAGGAGACTGACATAATGAGGTCCTTATCAATTAGATTAAAAAACCAAACCAAAACAAAAAACCAAACCCAAACCAAAACGAACAAACATATTACCCTCTGATCAGAGTTGTATTCTTTCAGTTTTCTTTACCACATACGGAAGATAGTTATCAAACAGTGAATCAGGCAAAGAGATGCAAAATCCATCTAAGTATTCAGGAAGTTTTTTCTAAATACGATACATTAAAGTTTCTAGGGAAACTTTCCACATTATTCTTTACATCCAGCTTTAGGTTATAATAGTATTGCAGATAATATAGTCAACTTTGTTTGAGAAAATAAAACATTTTCTGGTGTCTTTGGATGTTGTTAGAAGGCTTGAGGAAGAAGTGATCACAAATGACTTCAGCCTTCATTGGTATGGGAAGCAATAGGATAGATTTCCACAATAGAGCTATATGGAAGGAAACCAGAAAATAAAAATCAGACACTGTAGACTTATCAATGTTACTAGAACTTGGCTGGATCTAGAGCAGTTGTAGACAAAGCATTAGATGAAAGTGTTGGTGCTGGAGGTTGAGGAAGTGAGTGATGGGAAGTGATGTGCTATTGTTTGCAGTCAAATAGAACATAACGTCACAGGATGGGAGCATAAAACTAGTATCTTAATCCTGTTTCCAAGCATTAGAGGTGGTTCAGATGAAAATGGGAGTTTACCAGTGAGTGATGGGCTGTGTGCATGCATTACTGCATTGGCTGCAATGACACGGGCACAGACTAAGCAATAGAAACAGGAATATATATGCAAAGAGCAGTTGGAGCCATGAAGGTGGCTCGGTACAGTGACCAGAGTGGCAGAGCTACACTTGGAAGTCAGTGCTTTTCTGAGAAAGTACTATACACCAAAAAACCAAACCAAAACACCAAACAAACAAAACCACGCACACACAAAAACCCCAAACAACCAACCAACACCCAAATAAAACCCCCAACAAAACAAATCCAGAGGGTTTTTCACATTTAACTGGTAAGACCATAAGGAAATAATTGCTCCTGAGTGCTTAGACTGTTTCAAAATTCATGCTACTGATTTTTGAATACCTAATTTCTAGAGAAACTTTTAATCCCACAGGGAAACCCGTACTTTGTTGTCTGATTGTTCTTCTTTCCTGAACAAGCCTATCAATTATTTCTAGTAGGAAATGTCACGTTCTTTGCTCATTAGTAAAAACACCCAGCACTGCACCCATGCTCAGTAGCGTTAAGCACTGATAAATGCCTTTTACAGTTGGGTCCTCATCTTGAGGTAGGTTTCCTGATCACAGCTGACCAGCTTGATCATAAATATCAATAAAAAGTAATGTGCCTGCTTTACAGAATGGCTCTCACCGAGTTGTCATTTTCAACAAAATATTTCAACAGGAAATTTTGATTAAAATCATAATATGTTAGAGTTTCTCTTCCTACTCCTGTTCTTAGAGAAGAAATATCCTAAGATATGAAGCTGGTGAGAGGCAGAATTATTTTTCACACAAACTTTATGAACATACTGAGGAAGTTTTGAAAAGCTGAAGTGAAAAAACCCCAAAGCTTGTACACGTGGCACTATAGGAACAACTGTGACAGCCATCTCTGCTTCATTTGAGGAAAAAAAGAAAAGAACACAACTAAAAATAATTCATTTCTGATTTTTTTCATACATAAAATAAAGATCTCCCAAATGAGAGATGCAAATGAAGCGCAAGAAGAAATACAAACTATTTAACTAGGCCCATTAGAATTAAACTGACTGAAATCAGTTATCTGATGAGAGACAAACTTCTTAATGTAAATGTCTTAATAGATACCAGCAGAAAGGAGATTGGATTCCAGTGCTGTGTTTTAAATGATAGCTGTACATGCTGACATAATTAAACAAAAGGAAGGAGAATTTACTCCAGTAACAAAATTAACTGGTATACACTCTAGTTAGAATACCCAAACAAGAGAGCTCACATACAAATCTCGCAGGCCTAAGTCCTGAAGTTTGGCAAATTTTGCAGCCACCACGTGACAATCTCAGTGCTCCATCCTTACAAGGTTTGGCTTGACACAAAACTTTTTCATTTTCGTAATCTGAAGAAAGTCTCACTCCATGAAATAAGTATCAGTGCAAGATCATCCAGTTATGACAGTGATAGTTTGACCTATGTCAAAACAAATCTTTATTTATTTATAATCTGAGACAGTTGAACAAATTTCCTGATAAACCTGGAGGACATCAATAACAACAAGTGGCAGATGTGTACTTACCACAAGTGTGCTTGCTACAGAAGGATAATTGCTTATACACATTCAAGATACATAAGATAGGGCTTTGAAGTTGAAACTTCCTCAAGTATTTTGTAGAGAAAAACCGTATATGGAAGCTGTCATCAATGGAAAGAAAGCAGTACACAACTCAAACCTGGGGCAAAGATTTATTTCTAGTCACCAGTGGAGATAGTGAAATGAAGGAAGAGAATTAACTCAAAGAACCCTACCAGTCTAGGTACTAAGATGTGAGGAGTGCTGGCTTGCAGCTTCCTAACATAAAGGTCAGGAACAAGGCTAAGCCTGACAACAGTGAAACAGCAAATCTGTTTGAGGGTATTTTAGTATCTGAGATCAGAATTACCCTGCTACATGCAGGGTGATTGGAATTTGCTTGCTTTCTTTTAGGGAGGGAGTGGAAAAAGGGGAAATCTTGTAACATAGTCACTAAAATCCTGAGGAAGCAGCAGTAGCAGCTCCCTGTTGTCTACCTCTCTCATTATCTCTAAGAATATATTTTTCTAAAGCAGCCTGGGTTTTTTTTATTTCTCGTCAGTTACTATAGAGAAAGGCTGAGGCACAAATGGCTACATCATTTTCATCTGATTGTGAGAAGAAGATGAGATGTCTACAGTAATGCTTACTGCAGGTGAGATGTATGTGCTAGACAACCTCTGATCACACCACTGAAGTTGGAGGATCTCATGAAGATTCTTTCTTCAAACCATGGCATTTGATATGTGTTATACAAGGCAATTAACTAAATCAAATCTCATTAGAACAAGACAGGTTATCACGTACTGCAAGGCTTGAAGTAAGGACAACTTTTTTGATCTGTGCTGTTCATCTTCAGTTGCCTGGTTGCATTCTGTAGCTTGTTTTGGACTATCATTGAGTAGAGGAGGCAGTCCTGTAGGTCTAACCCATGTAGCAATTCAGTTACATTTCCACCTTTGACTCGAGTCAGGTTTTTCACTCAGAACTTAACCGTTGTCTTGATTCACTTTGTTGAATAGCCTGAGACATGCTCCTTGTCTCTGCAGAAGAACCTTCTGATCCCCTGGTGGGCAAGTGAAAGGCTTTAAATTCCAATGGAAACGGAGTGAAGCCTACTGTCACAACATTTGGGGAAGGCCAATTTCTATTTATATCATTTGCATCAGAGAAACCCATAGATTTTTATTTTTTTTTAATAATAATCATTTGCAATGCCTTTTGTTTTCCACATCTTTAATCCAGGAGAGCCTGGTAGAGCTGACTGAATACAAAGCACTTGCATTATTTTCAAGTGAATAGAAGAAGTGGGTGTTAGCAGCCCTGATACCCATATTTTTCTATAATGTAGTTCATTCCCTCCAAAAGTTCAGTTTAGGAAGCAGTCTGGTCTCACTGATTTCCCAGGGCAGGGGGCATAGAAGTCTAGGGAACATGCATAGACTAGGTGAGTTATACAGCTCCAGCAAAGCCTCTCTTACTAATTGAAAGGGATAACTTCATTCTCCTGGGGAGGAGGCAAATAAACTAAAGTCAAGGCATTAATTAGGACATTAGGTAATCTTTACAAATGCCTGCACTCCTTAAGACAGTTTCCAAACTCCTGAATAGATGGAAAGCTGCAATACATGAGAAAGAATATGTGGGCTTTCAGTATGTACAACTCTACTGGTTTTTTAACTGACATCGCTCAAGGCTGGCAGCTGGTAAGCTTAAGGCTGTGTAATAATGACAGGAGCTGCTGATCTTAGGGAAGATTCTGATAAAGTAGTATTTTCCCATTACTAACTTCAAAATTTGGGGGACACCATCTGGTCTGTCATCTCAAACAAGACCAGAAGGAGTGGCTTGGAGCCACAGGGAAAAAGGCTGATAACTGAGGGTTTAGGTCCTTTTACTGGAAGTTGCAAGGTGTTAACAGTACTTACATGACAGCAGAGGACACAGCAGCAAGAAAGCCAGCAAGCAGGAGGAACACAAGAATACTTAGGATAAACGTAATGACAGTCATGTCTCCACTCCTTTGACCAGGCCAGGTATCAATTTTCAAGGAAAATTTAACTAGAAAAGCATGGAAATAATGTTCCTATGATCTATTTATGACCATGAACACCACCACCAAATAGGAGAAAGCTGGTCATTTAGGAGAGGCAAACTAATTATACCTGAAGCCTCTAATGATTTATGGGAAATGGGTTTAAGCCTCAGTGTCAGCATTTAGAGTTCAGCAGCTTTCCTCAGCAGGTCAGCCAGTGTGACAAGCACCCATATCACTGAACAACATCAACAGCGCCAGATACCATGACATGCATCAAACCTGAAACTACATGCACAAACTTTCACTTTCCTAAAAGAATTGTTTTGAAGGATACAAAAGAAGTAGAGAATTACACCATATTTAAGCCTGCTACTCCAATACTGAAAGGCTGACAAAATTGTTGAAACTTGAGGAAAGGACCAGGTGCTGCTGCTGAAGCAATAGTGTCCTAAGGCTAGCATAGCTACTCAAGAGACCCAAGCAAAGTCACAGACTTACCTCTTCTGGTTTTGATTGGATCAGACCAGAGAGTTTGGTCTTTAATGATACCTTCAGTGCTATCTACCAACACATATTTAAACCTGTGGGGGGAAACATATTAAATTAGATATCTCAAATTTGAGGCTCCTTACTAGCGTTTTAAAGGTGCTGGATTAGTTGGTCAGAGTTCAGGTTTTGTCAAAGCATTAGAGACAGTCAAAAGTAACTGACTATTTCCAGAGACCTTATAAAGAACAAATAGCATTAATAATGGAAAAACATTCTGTGCTATGTCATGCACAATGCACTTCGTTCTTGTGGGCCTTGGCATATGATAGGTTTGCAACAACAGTTTTTCACAACAGGGAATAGCAAGCTGGGAAGAACCTCATCATTTAGGACAGCAAGTGGATTTGATTTCCATATGGAAGCTGAAGATTTTGTCCAATGAAGTGTCTTTGGCACTTTCCCAGCTAGAGGAGAGTGTTGAAGAGACAGGCCAACATCATATTTGGCAAGGAAAGGAAGTTTCGATTCCACAATAGTTTGAGTTTTCAGAAACGTCCTGTAGAGGAGAGACAGTTTTTGCAGAACTCGGAGCCCACAGTATTTGTTTCAGAAGCACGTCAGCATATCAGCAGATATGGCTCCACGTGACTGCCATTTTTACTGTGGCTTTTAAACAGCAGCAGCAAAACAGATGTTTTGGGTAAGAGCTGAAAGGGTGCCTGGATTCCCCAGATGGCCAGTTTCCCCAGGCAACAGGGGTCAGACAAGGCTGCAAGCTACCTGGCCCTCACTGTAAAGTCTCCAGTAATATTAGGGGCTTCCTGGAGCTGGAGACCAAAGAGAACTTTGGCTCCTCAGAATCCCATCAAAACAAACCAAGCAGAGCCAGACCTTTGCAGTTTGGCAGCATGAAATTCATGGTGAATAATCTCAACATCATTTTCCAGTCAAAATCCATTTTTTGCCAGCAGTTTCTAATAAGATGCTGTCACAAGATTCCAACATATAGATCCATCAGTTCACCCATGTGTTTTCCTACTGATCCATGAATTTAACGTGATAGATCTCAACTTCTAGGGCACCATAGGGCACTAGCTGCAGGGTGCTAGACCAAAGGAAAGCCATCTTCATAACTACCCTTGCAATAGAGCGTTTCAGCTAGGGACTGGTAATACACATCATACCATTAAAAAGGAACATTACAGACACAATGTTGTTTCCTATTGCGTTGTAAGAGCAGCAATCACGTTGTAAGAAATCAGAATTACACCTGTATGTTGTGTCTGGTGCAAGAGGTAGGTTACAGACAGCTAGGAAGTTTGAGTCATACAAACAAGTCCGATCATCCCTGACTCTGAGGAGGTATTGTTTCAGGACACCAGAAACTTTGTTGTCATCTCCAACATCAGCAAGTTTGGGAGGCAATGCACAACTGGGCACATGGAACAAGGCAGCCTTGTAAGGTCCAAGCTGCCCCCAACTTGTTTGTTAGAAGGTGCTGTCAAGTGGTTTGCTGCCGTTGTTGGTCAGCAGAGTTTATTGCAGTTGCTGCAGGAGAGATGCTTTTTAACAAAGCTGTTAGAACTAGTATTTACTTGGCAACTTGCTCTTCTACCCCAAAACACTCAAAAGGGAAATCACGTATCTGCTACGTTTGGCTGCACAATGATCCTACCTTTTCCTTCTTACTTGTTGATGAGGTTTTTTACACTTAACCCTCAGAAACTATAAAGGATCCACAGCATATCCCAGACCAATACCTTTTAGTAGCCACCCTCCACCCTCTCTTCTACAAGGAGAATCTGATTGAGTAGGGAGTAGGGTGGCAAAAGCTGCTCTTTCCCCATGCCACACATCCAGTAAATTCTGCCATTTTAGATTTGATACTACTGCCAAGGTAGAATTCCTCTAGAGTCCCAACTCTCCCATCTCCTGAAGAAGCAGCTCTTAGACCTCAGGTCACACAGCAGCTGGACCTCCCAGAGCTACACAGTTTGTCGACCAGTGCGTAGGAGCTGCATGAACAGATGTGGTGTCTGCATTTCAGGCCAGACAGGCATGTCACTGCTTCCAGACAGCATGGCCTCAGAAAATCTGAAAGACCTCACGGCTTCAAGCAAATATGCCCTACAGCATATTTTGGAAACTCAGTTGCAGCTCACAAAACTCCTGCTGCAAAGCCAAGACCCAAGTCCCGAGAGATGCTCCCAACCTGCAGCTGTGGGTTGTATTTTTGGGGGGAGCCCCTCCAGCTCTTCAGTGCTGTCAGCAGCAAAGGAATGACAGTTTTTCCAAAGCTACGGTACATCAGGAACTACTTCAGTTTGGCAACATTCTGCTGAGCTCCTCAGGCACAGTTCTTGCAGCTGCTTGGTCATGAGGGGCATTTAGCTATGATCCAATGCAAAATTAAGCCTTTTTTAAAAGGGAAAAGTTTGCAGCACAGGTTAGAAATACAACTTAAGGGTCAGTGTTCAAGTTTGTTGAGCTCTGACACCCTTCTCTTTAATGGAAGCCAATAACATGACAGTAAACACTAGCTAAGAAATACTCAATTCTTAGGCTTGCTTCACCAGATTATAATATTTCTCACAGCTATGTCTCTGTGCTGTCCCAGTCTCCACTTCAGTAACTCTTAGCCTGGCTCTCATGAGCAAGTAAGAGCTGGTGCCTAAGCAAATTTGTTTTGTCAAGTTGTTTTTTGTTGGCTTCTGTTTGGTTGTTTTGTTTTAAATGTTACTAAGTAATTAAGACTGCTAGTGGTACTTATAAAGAATAGAGCTACAAGTTACTTACATTTTCAGAAATTTGCTAGACCTTCAGCTTTGTAATATGCTGACACAGCAGAGCTGAACATAAGGTGTTAATTCTCTTCATAATTTTCTTCTCCCTACTCCAGGAGGCATCCAAGGGTGAGCCAATGTGCTTTGCTGCAGACCAGAGCCAAATCCAAACAAAACTGCTCACAGTCTGCCAAGTAACAAGTTTATATCTGCTTGCCTTAAAAGCAGCAGCAGAGACTTCTCCATGTACAACCACTTTTGTAGAGATTCACCCATCTGTGTAGGAAGCTTTTGCCACAGAATATGCAGAAGGTGGGGTAACCAATGTAATTTCTAACACAAAACATCATATTTGCACATTTGCAGGTATAACTTACAGGTGACAGTAGTCTTTTATATAATTATAATGCTCTTATGGTCTGTTTTAAACATACAAAGATGTGTACTGCCCCTCAAGGTCTCCTCTCTGTGCCTCTCAGAAAAGGAGGCTGCACACAGCTTTCAGAGGAGAAGGTGTGATATAAGGAAGTAATTTATTTCTGTCAGCTCTTGCTGGCACTCAGAACAGTCTGCAGGAACAGCAGGGGACATACAAGGCAGCTCTGGGTCGCTGCTGGCGATGTTTCATTGCAAAGCAGTTATGAAATTCATTTTATGAATGAACTCGTGGGCCAGGCATCTTCAACCACAAGTCTAGCATGACTTGCCTTTGTCTACAAAAAAAAAATAAAATAACTAATAGTCCTTGCAAGGGCTGGCTGCCCTAACCATGAAGCAAACAGCAGTAGTTACCCAGTTTCTCTCAACAGGTTTACCTGGAGGAAATCAGGCTTTTATACAAAGCATTTGTCTTTAGACAAAGGGAAGGTATCGGACTCTGGACCACTTGCTTTCATTAGCAAGGCATGGACAAATGTTTATAGCTGATAGTGCTGCTCCACACCTATTGGGAGTCAGCTAGCACAGTACAAACACTTGCTGTCATCATTCAGTCCAGTTGAAGTACTACATTTATATTATATTTTGTAATAATAGCCTAGAGAAAACAGAGACCAGAGTCTGAGCTTGTATACAGCTTATAGCTACAGATTTCTCTCTTCTCCCCTGTTCAGACCCACTGCCATAAAGCTGGATGAATTGCATGCAATGGCTGCATCACACAGTTCCTTTCTAGAGAGGCACAATGCTGGATACTCACCTGAACCCTTCATTGCGTACAAGTAGATGACATAAGATTTATCTGGACACGGTGAGCTGTCAGACATACAAAAGGTTTTTCTAGAGCAACTGTAGTAAGAGTGGGATTGTTTTTAGCAAGCTGAGGGGCTGCAAGCTGAGGCTTGAAGCTTTGCTCTGGAAGAGAAAATTACCAAAAAAATGTATGAAAAAAATTTTCTCCTCTCCTTCTGCAAGCTCTGACTCCAAAGGGAGGATCTGGCAGTGCTAACAAACAACACTAAAGTGTAAAGGGGGGGTGAAGTGCAGCTGAGCAGGAAACAGCCTGCCTGTTCTGTGAAAGTTTGAGAGGTAGGGGTTTTGCTTTACTGCAAAGAAGGGAACCCAAGGATTTAGGGAGGGAGGTTAGATGTTGCTCCTCAAACATATGGGTCACATCACCTGAGGAGGACAGAGGCAAAGCCTCATGATAGGGGAGGCTTGAACCTCTGTCTTTAAGGTCTTTAAGCCTTCCCCCTCCCAGGGCAGCACTAGAAACAGCACAGTCTGTTCTTGACTCCTTTAGCATTAAGGAGTCTTAATGAAGGTTTTAAGACCAGGCTTATTAACATGCAGAGTGAGAGATTTATCAAAGCCTTACAGAAAGGAAAATTGTCTGAGAGAGGCACTGGAAAGAGTAAGTGGTATTAGAATAAAGTTTACCTCAGACACTTCCCCTGTCCCCACACAAGCTCATCCCATCTCCAGACACTTGGGGAAGATTAAGCAAAACCAGAGAGATTCAGCAGCTCCTCCTCTTTCCCAGCCTAGCTGCAGTAGAGACACTTCAACAATCTTCCAGCAGAATACAAGTTTGAAGCACTAAAATATCCTGCCATCACAGGTCCTAGAGCAGAGAGTTGACACCCAAGACAAAACAAACAAAACAATAAAAGAGAGAAGTGGAAAGGGAAGAGATACAAAGACAGGAGCAATTAAAAAAGAAAAAAAAAAAAAGAGAGAGAGGACTGAAAACAGATGCTTCTTACCTGCACACATCTGTGCCAAGCAGCAGGAGGCTAATATAACCATATAACCCACCAGCTGCACATGCGTGAGCCCTCCAGAAACCTGCCACCAAAGGGAAAAGAGCACTCAGAGGCAACCCCCACTGAAGAGCTCCCATATCCACCCCCTCCTGAAGTCAACCACACCTACCCCTTTCCACAGGGTCCCTGGGGCTGGAAGTTACATACCCCCTCAGCACTTCCCATATGCTTATTGCCTCCCCTTCTCAGGTGTCACCAGTCCCCCAGCTATTATCTGATCCCAGGTGAGGAAGAGTGTGGCAGCTTTGATCTCTGCGTGATGCTGGGCACCAGTGTAGTTCTCAGCAGCGCTGTGGGTGTAAAGAGAGTTTTTCCCTGATCTGTGTCATTGACAGGTGGCTTTATTCTTTACTTCCTTTTGTCTAAAATCTTTTGGAACCTTTCAAGTAGGGAAAATTTGGAACTGAGTATCTGATCCTTGCATCTAGTCTACCTCATGGATGGTTCTGTTTCAGAACTCTAAAACTGGGCATCCTCAGCACAGATTACAGTGGCCTTCTGAATTGTGTTTCCTGGGCTACATCCTGAAAAACGTAAGCCTTCTGGTTAAGCCTAGTGTGATTCAGGGCAACTGAAAGAAGAGTAAATCACTGGGAAATCGGAATCTAACTTGTAACAAATTGTTCATCTGAGAATACTCTTGAAGAGTAATTGCTGTTACAAATAGTCTATTACATAAGAGCTCAGACTAAAAGTTATTAATCACCCACTTAAAATAAACTGAAGGGAAAATAAAGATCAGTAAGACTTTACAGAACTAATGGGGTTAATATGATGTCACTGCAGCAACTGTGGATTTGGACTATCATTACAGTTACGTTACCAAATCCATCTCCTTTATGGATATGCCCTGGGCCCCAGAAATCTGTTTGAAATATGTAATCACATGATTATAATGCAGTTTCCTCCCCATGTGTGTCTCATTTTGTTTCAAATTCTGCATGTCATCTTGAGTGTGTTTGGTTTGACTTTTTTTCTCAAACTGCTTTTGAGGGGGAATATTGGATACAGGAGTTCTCTTAGATTTGCACTGGTATAGAATAAGAATGAGTTGTATTATTCCTTCTCACCCTATAATGCACTCTAAGCCTGCACTAGCAAGAATATTCAGGTAAATCAGATTAAGCCAGAAAGGATCTTACCCGTCTCTCTTTTATTCCTAGGAATCTGATTTTTTACGTTTACACAGTCTTGGTTCTGATCTGCTCAAGAGTGGTTTTATTCCTTAAAACAATATAATAATGCACAGGAACTGTAAGGTTTCTGACTCCACAGTAAAAGCAGACCTTGAAAACAATCAGTACTTTGTCAGTGTACGGACAGTGATTCCTGTAAAATCAGATCCTGAATCCTTCAGACAGGTAACCCTTCCAGACCAATCATCAGTGGCTTTATTTTTTTCCCCATCAGGACAGAAAATAGACACATTATGGACACCAGGACATACTGGAAGGCAGAGAAAAAGAAATATTCTTCTTCATGGCATGCAAGCCACTTGCATGTGCTACAAAATAATCTTCTTCCAAGTTTTATAAGAAAGCATTGGTCCCTCATTAACATTCTAAAACGTCAAAACTGACAACAGAAAAAATACCAGTTTTTGAAAATCAACATATTAAAGCCCAGATCACAACAAAATTTTTGATTTAAAATTAGCAATTTTTTTTTTTTTTTAGATTCACAGCCATCAAACAATCAATTCATCACATTACTCAGGCATGATCTTCTTGGAGTCTTGCCTGGATGAAGAGTGTGGTAAATTGCTCCTTGGGCTATATTCATGCAAACTGTTACTTGGGCAATTAATTTTACAATATCCAGGAGTATGTCAATAGAGGTGCTCATCACAGAAAGTTAATCACCTTTCAAAGTGGTTACAGGATGACAATTTTAGCCATTACTTCTCATGAGGCTGTTTGTTTAAGCCATCATAATTTACTTGAGGACAAGGCCATCTTGTGCTGGGGCAGAACTCACCAGCCACAGTAAGGGGGGATAACATTGCCTGGCTTGCAAGATTTTAAAATTTTTGGGTTTGTTCCATACTCAGAAGAATCTCAAACAAAAGTAGAAAATTTCTGTGACAGTAAACTCGCTCAGCTCCACCTCTGCTGGCAGATGTGTCCTAAATTAGGACCAGATCTCATCCTCGCTACACTAGTGTAAATCCATGTTAACTCCCCTGAGGTCAGGGGAGCTGGTCTGGATTTAAAGGATGTTACCAGCAACAAACTTAACCTCAGTATAATTACAGTGTTCCCTGAAGGAAGTACAAGAGAAGAAATTGTTGTAAATTCTTATGTCTTTATTTAAGGAACAATGCAAATTTTCTTTCTCTGTGTTGCATTGTGGGCAATTCAGGAGTAATTCATAGAAGCCTCCAGAGTCAGTTTGGATTGATGTCTCCTTTAGAATGAAAATTCCCTGTAGCCTTGGCTTTCCTGGGCTGTGTGAACCCCGTAAGTGTATGAGGAGGATAAGGCCTGAAGTCCTGAAAGGCTGTGAAATGTATGGAACCCTCCGGAATCTGAAGTCCAAACCTTTACAGCCTTGGATGTGGGTATAATGGGGATAGCACTCCATACTCCATGCAGCGGTCTCCATACTGGGCACGGGCTAAAATTTATAGGCCACTTGCAAGTCCAGCTCCATGTAGAGACATTAGAGTGTTTAATAAATAGATTACAAAGCATGGTGGTGACATCTACCAGTCAAAAGATAATCTTATCTAAAGGGTGAGAAAGACAAAACACAGAATCCATTTTAAGTATTTTGAAGAGCCTCACTTGTTTTCTGCATACCTATTATTAGCTTGTAATTTCCTGCAGATATCCTGGTGGTTGTAGATCCTGAGGAAGGAGCTGGAAGAGGAGTAATGCCTTTGTGAATTAATGTCTAAAAAGCATTTCATCAATATGAGAGGTCTGGAAGAGAATGTTAAAAGAGATGGTTAAAAAAAATGAATAGACAGGTGATCAAGGTTTGTGAGAGTGCTGGAGAGCTGACACAGTTAAAAAATGAGGAAGGACTGAGATGCAGCATTATAAAATATTGTGAAAGGTTGGAATTAGAAACAATGGAAAAGTTTTTCCTTCTATCCCATCATTGTTCTTCAGACATGATCTAGCAGGAACTATAACCACCTCTACTGCTCAGCCTTACGCACCATCTTGTCTGCAGAGATGAACCGCAAGGAAAGTAAGCAGCTGCTGTGCTGCTGTTCTGATAACAACATCTGGGTTTTTGAGAGTGGCACTGAAATAAAAAAATCTATTCAAAGACATTACTGGTCAGCTACTGGAGATATCAGAAGTGGTTGTTCTGGGGGCTGGTATTAGTAACAGACTGTCATGTGCAGTGTCTGGAAATCCAAGCTATCCTGGCAGTGGAAACTTTTATCTAATGGTAAATTTTAGTCGCTACTGCACTGTGCTTAGATTAGAAGGCTGCATATAAAAGGGAGAAATTTCCCATTCATCCAGGCAGAAAACTCCTCACTGAAGCAGGTGGTAAAATACTTCTTATGACATTTGTATCCCTCAGAGTCTTCCCAGGATAATTCAAAGCAGCAGGAGACACATCTCAAAAGATCTGCTGCACAAAGGCCAAATGGATGCCTGGTACTGTTGTGAAGTTCTGAAATCTATTTGATATGTCTTTGGCTTCCTGGAGAGGTGTTTCTGTCCTTCACTGCTGTCACAAGGGGCATTCACTACTGATTGTAAAATCTACATGCCTATTAACATGGCCTCAGGATTTATTTTCAGGGTCTTTTTACCTCGTTTCCTAATGAAGTGCCTTTGCATGTACAGCTTTGCATGTACAAATTGGAAAAGCTCTGCAGGCTGCTTTGTTCAAAAGGGACCAGTGTGATGGAGATAAGCCCCACCCTATGTTCACTCAGCACAGGAACATGTGGTGAAGTGGGGGTCCCATCTGTGCACAGATTGGAGCAGCATGACCCGCTGAGCTACTGATCACTTTAAATTAGAAACCTTTCATGTGTCCATAAGGAAATAGGAAGGCTCAGTTAGAAAGATGAGAACTTGGAACTTTATTTTATCATCTGGTGACAATTAGTTTGTGCAAAACTGAAAGGTCAAGCAGAGGAGCCATCAGGAAGTGAAAAATAATGTTCTACTTAAGAAATCAGGGCCATACTGTTATCTAGTATAAATTGGCATGGCTCCACTGAGGTAAATTTCTTACAAACAGAAGAACCAGTCCTTCTTGCATTCCCCTCAGAAGTCACGTATAAGATCTTAACACTGCAGTAAACTCCAGTTACAGAACACTGAAACATCTGCATCTGGAGCCAAAGGTTAAAATGAAAGGCCTTTTGTTACACAGAAGTTATTGTATGAAAAGAAAGGAAAAGGAAAAGGAAAAGGAAAAGGAAAAGGAAAAGGAAAAGGAAAAGGAAAAGGAAAAGGAAAAGGAAAAG
>WTSP01020200.1:6963-66986 GCA_025331215.1 Actenoides lindsayi
CCTTCCCTTCCCTTCCCTTCCCTTCCCTTCCCTTCCCTTCCCTTCCCTTCCCTTCCCTTCCCTTCCCTTCCCTAAACAGTCTATTTCTATACAAGAACATAAGGAATTTTATTTAATTATTTCAGTCATAATAATTCTTAAAGATGTTTGCATAAATCTGTTAGTGAAATTTTAATCAATAACAGAGACACTGCATAATATTATCTGCGTTGTTCATTTCAACACTGAGTTTTGAACTAGACCTAAGCTAAATGTTACCACTGAGAAGATTTAATTTTCTAAGGTAATAAACCAAAGATACGTCTCTCACTTTCAAGTGGAAAGAAAAAAATAATAAATTGAGAGTCATGCTTTTGACCAAGCATTACTAAAATACTGAGAGAAGAGGAGAAAAAGGGTGTATATTATAACACAGATCGAGGCAATATTTAATTAAAAAAAAAAAAAGAGAGAGAGAGAAAATGAAGGGAGAAAGGAAAGTGCACAGGAGGGAATAGTAACACTCTCTTAATGGAGGTTCCATCTTGGGATAGTCTATGAAAAGCAACTGTGAACTGTATATAACACTGCAATACAAGCTCTTGCTGATGTACTGATAGAGATTAATAGCTAAGGCACAACTGGGAATCACATACCGTTCCCATTGCTGGTTTTTAGGCACTCAATGAAAGATCTTTTCCAAGAGATTTGTATGAATACATCAGTAATATTTCAATTAGCACCAGCACTTCTGTATAATTTGCAATATTTATTACTAATCATACAAATGAATATTAAGTTGAAATGTAAGTTATCTAGAAGTCCAAACCAGGCTCTTCATCACAATGAATGGCATGAGAACAGGAGACGATAGTCACAAACTGGAAAAGGAGAGGTTTTGACCTAGTATGAAGAAAAATGTATTCACTATGAGAACTGTCAGCCTCTGGAACATGTTGCCCAGAGGAGCTGTCAGTGTCCAGCCTCCGAGGTTTTCAAGACCCGGCAGGATAAAACCCTAAGAAACCTACTCTGATCTCATAGCTCACTCCACCACTTTCAGCAGGTAATTGGATCAAAGAAAAGAGCTCCCAAAGTCCCTTCCAACCTGAAATGTGCTCTAATCCTATGATTCTACCTAAAATAGATGTGCAATTTTACCTCTGAGAATTTTGAGCTGACTAAAAGCCTTATGACTGCATTAGTGCAGTGCTGAGCTAAATGTAATACACTCTTTCTCTCAAAAAGGTTTATGAAGTTGGACTTGTTGCCACCTCAATGCAATAAGCTTGGGTTTGGTGGGTTTTCTGTGTAAGAAAGTCAGGTTTATGCTTCTTAGAATATCACTTCTAGACAAACCCCTTATACCTCCATCCTGTGCCCATAATATGGGATATTTCATAAGGATGTTGTAAAGACACAGTCTTTATTATATGTGAGACATTAAATTTCTGTTGTAATGAAAAGCCTATAATCATAAATTAAATTAAACAAATCATATTTCAATTTTATCAAGTAATTGTATGCCTTATCTGAGAAAAAGAAGGAAAATCCATCCAGTTCAGCAGGATAAATCTATCTGGGAAAATGTTCAGCTAGATGTGACTGTCCTTTGATTTTGGAATGAAGTTATGAAAGAAAATCATTACCATCTTAACTAACATAAAACATCAGAGAAGAGGCTGGTAATTTAAATGAGCCCAAAGACAGCCACAGCAGAGAATAACTTTAAGCTGAGATGAACAGCTTTAAGCTCGGTTGCATTTTTCTTTTACTCATGGAGTCATCCTTCTGGGGTCTCAGGCACATAATACTGGGGAAAGTTCAAGGTGTAGCAGGATGAAGAAGATGCTCTTGGGATCTCTTGCTTCCCATCTAAATTGAGTTCCCTCTAAAACAATTTTGTTTTCCTCATAGACTAAACTCAGAAATGTGGACTACCAGCACATGAGAGTCCACCTGACAGTTCAAGCCAACTGGCATCCCATGAGGAAACCCAGAGCTGCATTCCCTCTGAAAGGGATCTTTCCAAGCATACAGGAAACATTTGTGTTCCATTCCCATTGGATGCCAGTGGTGGAAGTGGTGCTTGAATATTAACCAGCTTTCTTGGCACCCCCTACCTTCTAGAGTCCTAGTAGGTCTTTGAACAGGCCAAAGTCAACTCTTCTGAACTCCACCATTTCATGGTCACTGCAGTCAAGGCTGACCCCAACCTTCACATTCTCAACAAGACCTTCTTTGGTCAATAGTACAACATCCAGCAGCTCACCTCTTCTTGTTGGCTCCTTGACCACCTATGTCAGAAAGTTATCAATGCACTTCCAGAACCTCCTGGACTGTGTGTGCTTCACTGTGTGGCCTTTCCAGCTAATATCAGGGTGACTGAAGTCCCCAAGAGAACCAGGGCCTGTGATCACGGGGGTCCTTTCAACTGTCTGTAGAAGTCCTCATCGACTTCATCTTCATGGTCAAGTCACCTGTAATAAACACCCAAAACAGTGTCACCCATATTAGCCTGCCCCTTAGTTCTTACCCATAATCTCTTGACTTCTTCTTCATCCCCCCTAGGCAGAGCTTGATACATTCCAGGTGGTCTTGTACATAAAGAGCAACTCCACCACCTTGCCTTGCTGGTCTGTCTTTCCCAAAATGTACATAGCTGTCCATGACAGCATTCCACTTAGGCGAGCCATCCCACCATGTCTCTGGAACTGCAATGAGATCATGGCCCTGTGACCACACCGAGATCTCCAGTTTTTCCTGTTTATTCCCCATGAAGCGTGTATTGGTGTACAGGCATTTCAGAGACTCAATCGAGCATGGCTTCCCTGGTAGGGTGTAAGGTGTTTCTTGGAGCCAACGTGAAAAGAGTCTTTCTAGCCAAGCCAGTAGCAAGTACTGACTATTCATTCACCTGTGTTCAAAATACTCCAGACAGCCCAGCTTTTAATATCCTTCCACATTTGTCTTCCCTCTAGGAACAGAGATCTGAAGAGCATCTTTTTTAATTTTAGCCATCCAGAAGCTAGGCATGTTAGGAAAGGAGGAGGTGCCCTCTGAAAGCACTTTTATTTCCAGTGATAACAGATAGAGGCTTGATACCTATCTTACAGTTGGGAAAAAGGAAGTGACCTGAATCTCACACAAAGTACTTGCCCATAATGATCTAGAAAGATTGTGGCAAACCCAGGAACTGAATGTTGATTGTGTAAATTCTTATCCAGTATTTCCATTGCAAGTCTATGTTTTGTCAAAGACACGTATTTCAGGAAAAAAATACCATTTTTTATCATAATCATCCTGTCTTTCAGGCAATCTGGCAGTGATTGGCCAGTGTCCCCCCAGAAAGTGAGATGGAGTTGTCTAGTCAGTGCCTGGTGGCTTCTCAGATCATTGTCCTTACAAATAAAATCATAATACAATTTCTAGACAATAAGCTGTATCTAAAATGTGTATGTGGAAGAAGCACTGCAGTCCACTGACTCAGGCTCTGCACAAAACATATTGATCTATAGATTCCTCTCTCATAATAGCTCCTTCGTTGATTGCTTCAGTTTTCTTTCTGCTACAGTGGTTCTTATAATAAGCTCCCCTAGTGTTTTCTGAAACATGGAAAAAAACCTAACCTTATTTTGTCCAGCTGTTCAGACAAATTAGCAATGCCAGCTCTGATTTTACTTAATGTAGAAGCTAAGGCTGAACTGCATGTTCAGAAATCATTTCTTTGTAAGAAGCTGTGCTCCTGATCCCATGTCAGCTTAGGGGGGGGAGAGGTAAAGAAAGATGGCATCCTGTAGCCTTGAATGAACCGTCTTTACCAAGGTCTATTCACAGTTATTTATTTATTTTATTTTCCCTGTTCATTACGGAGGCTTTGCATTTAAGTTCTACAGCTGCAGGGAATATGCAGACACCAACTTAATCAGGAAACTCTGTAGCTGGGAGACTATATATTTGACATATAAGCAGAGGTATGGCACTAAAGGTCTTCATTTGCCCTGCTCAGGTATTCTGTACGATCTTGAGCAGGTAATGCTTTACCAGTTACTGCAAAAAGCAGAGAAACTGAAGAAAATAAAATTATTTAGGCACCTAGACTGCCACCCACAGGAAAAACTCATCAGTCTTCAGAGTGGAGTGGGAACAGCTGTGGTGGAAATAAAGCTACCCTGGCTAGGAAGAGGTTAAAGGAGCACTGCTTCAGACCTAGTTGAAGCACCTGCTCCAGGAGGAATATGAAGAATTCAGGGGAAAGGCAAAGATGGAAGGTTAACATAAGAGGCCAGTGGAAGAAGCACATCCCATATATCCCGTGAAACAGATACATTTTCAGTCAGGGGTTAATAATTCAGTCTCCAAACACAGTCTCTGAAGTCCAAGCCCTGTAGTGCACATCAGGGCCACAGAAAGCAGTGAGTAGTTTCAGTCTCTGCAGAGCCAGGGAGCAGAGAACTGAGCCATCATGGTCTTTTACTTTCAGGACTCTTGGACTTCCCTGTGTGAAAGGAATTGGGGGTCTGACAGCAGAGCTCACGAGCTCTGATATTTATCCCCAACACTTCACCCCCTGTCCACACACCCTTCTCCAACCCAAAGCATCATAGCCCAGCTCCGACCATGTGAAGTGATCCCACTGCATGGACCCTGTTTGCTTTTAGTCTTAGCCTGTGTGCCAAGGTGAGAATTTCAGCATCAAGTCACCTCGTAGTTTACAACGGGAAAAGAATGTCTCATTGGAAGAGCTGTTATGTAAAACATAGCTGCCTGATTTTTATTCTAAACATGAATAGCTCAGGCTGACTTGTCCTCTATTAAAAAATATGCTAAAATATAAAGTTTACCTCTGCAGATTTTTAGAACACAGAAATGAAAGGCAAGGCTACAGGGATACAGTATCAGGAGTTACACATTAAAAACAACTGTTGACATGGGCTCCTCAAATCTCAGAAGAGATGTAAAACATCTGTATTTTAATACCCATTACTGGAAACAAATGGTTTTTAGTGTACCTTCTGTGTGTTCTCCTCTAGAAATAACTGAGTAGTGAAACTAAGCTATTCCAAGGGAGAAACTGGTTTATGGCTTTTTTTTTTTGTTGCGTATATAAACACATAAGGAATACCTTACTGGATGGGACCAATGACCCATCCCACAGTCCATCTCTAATAGTGACAGCAGGAAATATTATTTGTGGAGGGCACACGCATGGGGTGGCCTGTGTAGCATTTTCTGCACTATTTGCCTCAAGAGCTAAAGGATGCCTTGAATCCTCAACATTCTTCCATTTGAAGCAAGACTTGCAGGAGGGTAGATCCTATCCCTTGCCCATCCCTAGGCTTGGAGAGCTCTTTCACAACCGCCACTCTGAAAGCCTCCCCAGTAGTCTTCATCCAGCATTTCTGGTGGGTGCTATAGTATTTAGCCCATCCACATCTGACTCATGCCATGGAGGCTCTCTTCTAAGAGTCTTGCCCTCCACTTTCAGGCACAGAGTACTTAGGATGTCTTGCAGACAGCAGAAGAGTGAGGAGCCCCAGTGAATCAGCTTAACTCTGAGTTGATTCCTGTGATCCACTTCTGCTGGAAAATGCTTCACGGCACAGGAGTGTTCATAGAGTATTTCCTGAGTTCCTTTCTGTACACACATGAGTTGCACAACATTATAGCTCCCCGGTCCAAGCATCTCTAAGGAATGGCACTGGTGACTTTCTGCCATCCTGAAAAATGTGCCATGGGCCTGCGTCCACAGGCTCCATAAAAGAATCTTTCCTCCAGTCTGTAATAACCTTTAATGTCAAAAGCTATCAAAAGTGGTTTGAAAACCCAAAGAAATTTTCTCCACTGGATCCTTTTTGTCCATGTGCTGATTAACATCTTCCCAAATTCTGATGGATTAGTGGAGCAGGATTTCTTTTCACAGAGGTCTGCTGACGCTGTGAAATACAGCTTCTACCATCTTCCCAGGGACAGAGGTCAAACTAAATGTTCTGTAGTTTGCACGGTTGCCTTTAGAACCCATTCTGTAGATATGCTAGTCTTCTGGCACTGGGAGATGTTTGCGGGGGTGGCTTTCAGACATCGGTCAGAAGTTCTGCAATTTCACATCTGGGTTGTGTCAGAACTCATAGGTCAATCCTGTCTTCTCTTGGTGAACTATTGACTGTTAGAGCTATTTGGTACAATACTTCCTGCGTATTTATTTCAGGTTCTTTCAGGTCTTCTGATCTACTTGCTACAAAGAATTTACAAGGTGTGGGAATCTCCCCAGCGTCTTGTCAATGAGGTAAATAGGAAAACGATATTTCACTGAAGTTGTCCATTGTGGTCTTATCATTCATGGGTTCCCCATTTACACTTCTTGTAATCAAATAGTCCCACCAATTCCCTAGCTGGCTGATTTTGATGTATTTTAATAACTTTTCATTATCGGTTTGAGCACCCTTTGCAAGATGCTCTTCAAATTCTTTTTTAGCTCCTTTAATTTCCTGTTTCTATTTGACCTGCTATGTATTATGGATTTTTCTGTTCTCCTCATTTGGGAAAGCTTTCCAGTTTTAAAATACCAGCATCTTCTGTACGATAGCCTCTTTAACATTTTTATTAAGCAATGCAGGGGTTTTATATGGAGAGTTTTGCTTTCTTATTATTTTTTTGTTTAGGTTTGCCTAGTCTTGTAATACACTACTTTTTAACTCTTGCTTTCTTCCTTTTTGCATTTATCCCTTTAGATTTTACTTTGCTTTGATTTTATTAGCTTTCTCATTTTTATGCATTGGTCTTTCTCACAATTGCACATCCTCATGCTGGATTTGTTTAACTACTTCTTTTCCACTACAATGGTAAACCTGATTGAACTGTCTCTGATACCATAGAGTGACTTTGCTGGTGAAACCACTTGTACTAGACCTAGTGCAAGGTCAAGACCAAATCAATAATGGCTTCAAAGGCGTGTCCTCCCTCTGCACACACAGCTAGGTTGGCACTGTAGGTGTTCCGATTTGCCTTCCTTTGCCTTGTGCTTTTTATCTCATTGCTGGCCTTTTCATGGGCTCACTGAAAACTAAACATGTCTGCTTTATAAGTTGCATGGGTCTTTGTCCCTCCTGGCTTTCCTTTGCTTCTAGCATCTTACCTCCATTATAACTAGGGTGCAGCTTTCCTTCCTGTACAAGGTGCTGCTGTCCCAAGAGATTTCTCAATTCTTAACACATCTAGATCATCATCCATGGGTTGACACTGCATATTAGGAGAAGGGAAGGGAAGGGGAGAGCTGTGACCTGTGCTGTATGCTTTCATGCACAGATCCTGTCAATGTACTTATCTCCATAATTTCTGTGCTGTTTATCCATCAAGCATAATGGATATAAACATGTACATAAAGGTATCGCTAAATGAGAATTACGGGGCACAAAGCAAGAATGCTCCTGTTCCATTTGTAACTAATCATTGTTTTCTTACTCACATAGCTCAGGCATCCAGTCAAGAGAAGCAGAAGTATCATTTCAGTTAGTCAAACTGTGCCATACCACATGTAGTATACGGTCAACCTCAGCAATTCACAAGCGGCTCAGATGCTTAAAAACCATCACACTAACATGTGAATGGCTGTGGTTACTAGGAAATGTATAAAGACAGAGCTGCATTCGTAATGGTGACTGTTCACATCAATAATTCCTAAAATTCTAGCATTAAAGCATGTTTGACTCAATGGTAGCACATCTAGTAGTCTCTGTCAGAGTACATCATACTGTTCTTATTGTTTTCTTCTTATAATGGAAAAATAGGTAGAAAAGGGAACAGCCTGACACATATGAGGATTTATGTTTCCCTAATGCATCAATTTCTGTTATCTATGCAGGTGCCATGTAGGCATAGCTGATGTTGTTCAACTGTATGTATTAGGATAATATCTCTGCTAGGATTTGATCTTTTAAGTGTAAGTACGTTTACTACACCAAAGAGGAGAATGACAGAGACAGAAAGAAAAATTGGTTTTTGAAAAAAGAACTTTTTTATTGAAGAAAGATGACATCCAAGGCAAAAATTCACCAAATGTGTTATTCAATTAAAAACTGCTCCTATGAGGAAACAGAAAAAAGGAAAAGAGTCTTAGAGAGAACGTTCCCACCTGGATAAAGAATTCATACTGTTTTGGTCCAGTTGAGTGTAATAGTCAGGGTAAATATGCAATTTTAACAGGTTAAAGTTAAATATAAGGCTATTTCTCACAAAAGCACAACTACGTAGATTCTGTTACTTTCATTTCAGTGAAAAATAGTGGAAAGAAAATTATTTACATTTTCCTATAATCGTTATCTGAAAAAAACCCACAAACAAACAACAACAAAAGATTTACAACAAAAAACTACTGGCCATATATTTAGTGCACCTTATATCTGCTTAAAGAAAATGGTTTTGTTTAAGGGAGGGGAATCCCATGATCTTGCTCTCAAGGATCAGTCACTGCAAGGCTTAGGGAAGGTGATACAACAGAGCTGCATGTCTATAGCTTCATCGCAGAAAAAAAAGGGGGCATGGTTTGGACAAGGCTGAAGTGAAACAACAGGCAAGATGAAAGTGTTGTCCCTTCTTATCCCTTAACTTCACATCTGACTTGCTCAGAGAAGAACTCCGTCTGGTGACAGCCTGACCAGCCAAATTGGCATTGGCTTTGGTGTTTCCAAAGTGCAACAGAGGCTTTCAGGTGACTCCCAGAAACTGCCTGTGTAATCCGGCCATTTAGAGTAGTTTATTAGCTATCACAGTGATAAATATTACAGCATGAATTAAGGGAAACTTCACCTGACTCCTACTGTTTGACTTTGTGAAAGAGTAGAAGCACACAGATGGCGAGTTATGGTGAGTTACCATGTATCAAATGAAGAGAAATCACTTCTTAAAATATGCTAACTCAAAATTTGGAATGGTATAAGATCACTGGGAGCCTACAACATGAGCTCACTGTGCCATCATATGATAGGCTATGAGCAAGTTCTGGAAGAGAAGCCAAATGGCTTCTCTAATGTGGTATGGTACATGATTCCTGAAAGGCAATAGATATTAGTTTATTAGAACTTAACTACTGCTGCTCAAGAGCTTCCAGAGTGCTCAGTTTAAACTTCATGAGACTGAACTCACATCCATCTACATCGTCCAAACAGATTTAACTTCTGTAACTTTGCAAACGCTGTAGAAGCTGGTGGCAGAGCAAGGGACTGAATCCTGATTACTGAAAGCAGCAGGCATGCTAGTGCTGCATCATCAGTCCACCCAATATTGATATTCATTAATGCCACCACTGCTCACACTGGGGATGTGCTTTGCAATACTGATAGCTCCCTTGGTAAAATGGAAATCATGCAGGTGCTCATCGGTGTGAGAACAGGTGGTAGAAGCATGCTTTCAAAATATGATCTAACGTTGTAATTTGGAAATGGAAGACTTGCTGTTTCTGAATTCAGCAAGGATAAAGCCAAGCTAATAGCTAAGGATGTCCAGCATGGCTGGATTTCTTTTTTTCTTGTTGTGTTTTGTCATCTCATTTATGTGTTTCTTTTGGGACCATTGCTGTTGCTTAATTCCTTGGCAAATATGGATCCAACAAGTTACCAGTACAGAATAAAACATATCATGTCCCTCATCTCCTCTTCTTCAGTCTGACAATATCTGTACCAAATCCCTAATAAGAATGTTAAGAGATTTAGTTCTTTATAGAAGTGTATGCATTGAAAATATTCTCACATATCCTGGTGCCTAAAGCTTTTAATGCTCTATTCCCTCATGTTTCCAAAGCTTCCTTTTATGTTTTACATATACCAAGGGATAATTTATTCAGATTTATGTCACTTAGCTTCTCTCAAAAACAAATACACAGCTCGGTTTTCTCTGGACTTTATATTAGTTTAGAAGATTAGCAACTTGTATCTATTAGAAATGTATTTTAATAGAAAGGAGCTCATCTTTCAGAAGAAATAGGTTGGTAATCTGAGAATCAGAGTTCTTCTGCATATCTCTATAGCAGATTTGGCAGGTCCAGTAGTCACAGAAGTGTCTTTATAACGTTTTTGCACAACCTTCAGAGATCATTCCAGATGGGAGAGACTAGTTAGACTACTTCTGCAGAGTTCCCAAAGCTCATTCTCTCTTTGACTCAGTTTCAGACCAAGTCAGTAATGGGAGTGGTGATGCTGTTATCTTTATCAAGGATAGAACATGGTCCAGTAATTTAGCACTTCAAAGGTCTGACTGGCTTTCAGATACTACTGAGCTGGTCCAAGTGCTGAATAGTGACAGCCTGCACATCTCATTATCAATCTCCTGAGGTAGCTCTGGAAAAATGTGATGTGCAGTTAAGAAGAAAAACATATTTTCAAGTATCAGTGGGACCGTCAATCGTTTGTTCACAATATTACTCTTTTTCAAAAATAAATCAAAATCAGAGCTAAGGAAAAAAGGAGGTGAGCGTTAGCATTCATTTTGTCAAAACTTCACCAAGGTATTACTTTTGTGTTTCGTTCATTTTGCCTTAATGACAGTGCTACAAGCTCTTAAGTAAACAGAAAAATAATGGTGCCTGCTAAGACTAAAACAAGCAATGCCCAGTACAGTCTTCAGAGAAAATTTGGGCCCGTCATGGCCTCTCTTCAAGATAGAATCAGTTTTTCTTTCTAGCGCCTCTCTGCCAATCGGCCATTTTTGCACAATTCCCTTGGGTAATACCGAAAAGGTTTCCCTCAGTCAGCAGTTCTGACTCACTGATTGAGTCCACTTTCTTGGTTTTGATACGTTTAGCTGCTGTGCTTCAATTATTCCCTCATCATTTTACTTCCTGCCTCTGCCATGTTTTTGATAAAGAGTCCTGTGGGGCTGGAAAGCTCCTGAATCATCCTGCGCTATAACGACGGCTCTGGATACCTGCCACCAGGGCAAAATGGTACTACATTTAAATGGAGAGAGCTATATTTAAGAGACAGAGCACTTTTAATTAAGAGACTGTGCTTAAACTGAAAGGCTTTATACATGTTTACAATTTCCTGGCATTGCTGCTACAGGAGAGACATCTGTGAGCCTGAAGAGGTACGATAAATCTGTCCCTTTTTTTCCCGCCTTTTTTTTTCTTCACAGGTGCGTGACAGAGAAAACTGCTGCCCTAGGTGGAGACCACAGAGGAAGAAGAGGCTGAAATAGGTAAGTCAGTCGGGTGGGTAGAGCATTAGCAGGGTTCAGCATGCTCTATGAATTCAATGTAATAATCACCCCTCTATTCTGTTGAGAGAACAAAGCACACTGAATGCAATCAATATGTAGAGTAATAAGAACAAAAAAAGCAGATTGATCAAAAATCAGACCTTCAAATCATGGTGTCTCAGTCGCTATTCAAGGTACCTTATTATTTCCCCTGTCTATGTTTAAGTAAAAACTTCTGATAGAATGTTTAAAAAAAGGTGAAATACAGTGAGTGGTGGCAAAACCATTTTGAGTTTGTTAGAAACCAGACTCTTTTTCCTTGAAATAGTTTTGGAGAATAAAATGCCACTACAGTATGTACTTTGTTTCTGATTTTTGACAGTTGATATTGTAAAAGAAACCTAGAAGGACTAGGAAAGAAAGAAGTACAGCAAAGAGCTGAATTTTATGTTCTCAATTAATCATATGACGATGAGATACTCTGTTTTCTGTCATTTTCATTAAATATGTTTGACAGAACAAGGACCGACTGCAGTTGTGAGATTGTGAAGATTTTTTTCACCTCTTTTGAACTGATGAAGACTTTGCAAAGTTGTAGGTCCCTTATAACTGAAAGGGTTTAGTCTAGTCTAGTCTAGTCCAAGACTGTGAGCCTCTTCTAGAGGAAAAATGGCTCTGGTTTCCTTGTCCCATGTAGGATTCAGTACTTGCCTTTTCCTCCTTCTTTCCTAAGTCTTCTCTAAGTTTCCTCATGTGTACTGGAAATACCACTGTGCATTCAATCCTTTCAGGACACTGCTGCTTTTTTTAATGTATGGTGATAAAGCCTTGCTATATTCAGACATAGCTTTGCTGATGTTGTGATAGATTTCAGTTTCTACTACACAGAGACTCTTTCCAGTACTCCTTTGCCTCCCTGTTTGTCTCTTTCCAAACCTCCCATGAAAAGAAAATTTTGGTTCTATATTTTGCTACTTAGTTTTTCCTTCTTTTCTTTAATTATAATTCAATCTAATTACAACAGAACACTGGAAATCAAGACAACATCATTGATCTGATGAATATGCCAGCAGCAGTGCGAAAAAAATGAATGCTTTAGTATTTTCTTCCAAATACCAGGTCTGGGCATTTTTCATATGAAAGGCAATCTATACAAATGAGGATTGTGGAGCTGGTAAAATACATGACAATAACTGTATTTCAAACCACTACAGTTCACTAGACAATACTAAAAACACTTTAGAGACATGAATTTCTTGCTCAGAGTAGCTTATCTGTGTCATGTGTTTAGTTTTACTGTACGGTGTTATATTCCTGTATACACACTCCTGGTATAGTTGTTCAACTGGGGTAAATCAGTGTAATATTATTACTTCAAGTGTTCTCATTCAAGTCTCGGGTTTGTTTTGCATTTTTAACATGAGAAACAAAGAGAAACCCATGAGTAGTTTAAGAACTTGTTTATAAAAGATATTACAAAGAGATAATGTTTACAGCTGTGAAACTGGTGGTTTTGAATAGATACACCATGCTAATTTTTAAAACACGCTGCTTTCATCTGTAATTTCCAAGGCACCAACATTTTCCTCCCTCTATGCTGTACACTTCCAAGGGCAGGCTTCACAGAGATCTTCAGACAGAGGAACACAGAAGAAACAGTGGCTTCCACTGCACTCATACCAGCTACATGCAGAGCCCAAGCAGCTTGGGAAGGAAAGCAATAGCCCCTGCATCCTGCTGCTCCTCCTGCCTGCTGATCATCCCTCTGTCCACTTTGTATCAACTGGAGCACTGTCATACGACATCTCTCCCCTCTTCCCATACACATGTATGTTCTGCCTTCTTCTTTAAAGGAGTGAGCAAATGTAATTATTTCAGGTTTCCAATAGATCTATGGGCAAAATGAGGGTACATTTGAGGCTGGAAGCCTAATTCCAATATGCTACTGACACTTTCCCCGTTGTTTTCCCCTTTTCTTCACAATGATCTTTCGGAGTCATTTACAAAGCTGGGCATCATCTTACCAAGCAATTGTGCACTTACCTCATGATGATCTCATCTGTCCCATCTTCCTCCAAGCTGTAGGGGTTGAGAACATCTGAAACATCAAAAGCCATATAACAGTCAAGTATGCAGCATCCATGGCTTCCATTTTGTCAGCTAAGTGAGGCAAAGAGATCAGTTTAATGCAATTAGTTCTTGAAAAAGCCACTTTGGCTGCTTCTCATCATCCTGTTATTTTCTAGGTGCTCATATATGTATTGATTAGTAATTTCCTCTCCAGTGATGCATTTTAAATTTACACTGACCAATCTTTTCTCTGCTTTATGTTTTTAAAGAGAGTTACTAATTTCATTTTCTTCAGCACTCTGAAGACCATCCCAATCCATTGTCATATATTAAAGGTCATGAAGTCATGGAATTTAAAACCACCACCCCTTGCCCTGTCACAAAAGGTCCTGCTAAAAAGATTGTCCCCATCTTTACAAGCCCCCTTTAAGTACTGAAAGGCCACAATAAGGTCTCCCCAGAGACTTCTGTTCTCCAGGCTGAACAACCTCAACTCTCTTGTACTTTCTTCATAGGAGAGGTGTTCCAGCCCTCTGATCATCTTCACAGACCTCCTCTGGACTTGCTTAAACAGTCTGTGTCCTTCTTGTACTGAGGTCTCCAGTACTGGACAAAACACTCCTGGTGAGGTCTCACCAAACCAGAGCAGACGGGGAAAATCACCTCCCTTGACCTGCTGGCCACTCTTATTTTGATGCAGCCCAGGATATGGTTGGCCTTCTGGGCTGTGAGACCACATTGCTGGCTCATGTCCAGCTTTTCATTCACCAGCACCCCCAAGTCCTTCTCCACATGACTGCTTTCAGTCCCAACATCTCCTAGGCTGTATTGATATCAAGGATTGTCCTCATGCAGGTGCAGGACTTTCCACTTGGCCTTGTTGAATGTTGCGAGGTTGTCGTAGGCCCACCTCTCAAGCCTGTCAAGGTCCCTCTGAATGGCATCCCTTCCCTCCAGAGTGTTGACCACACCACATGGCTTGGTGTCATCCTTAAACTTGACGAGGATGCATTCAATCTCATTGCCCATGTCATTAATGAAGACGTTAAACAGCACTGGTCCCAGTAGGGATCCCTGAGGGACACCACTTTTCACTGATCTCCGTCTAGAGATCAAGCCATTGAACACTACCCTCTGAATGTGATTATCCAGCCGATTCCTCATCCACTGAACTGCAGTGTTTATAAAAACAATAGAATTGCCTACATGGCCTTACTTACCCAAGCATTGCCAGTCTCTTGTCTTTACCCGATTCATATCTTCCATTCAGTAAAGTGCATTGAACTGTAATAAAGGCACAAACACTGCTGGACAGTGGTGGTTTCTCAGGTATGTTGTTTTTCTGGTGTTCATGAGAGAGGAATATGGATATTTCCCCTGCTCATAGATACTTCCCATTTGAATAGTCAAAATCTATAGACATACCAAGTTACTTCTGAAAATTGCATGAACTTTTACTGAAGTATAAAACACCAATAAATGGTATGATTCATAAATCACTTTTCCCCCCCAAATTCCAGTATTCTATTTTCATCCTATATTCTCCTGAAAGCAATATCAAGTCATAAACCATGAAGCAGAGCAGCTGAGCAGCAATAAGTATTGCAAGTGGAGTGTCAAAAATCTGCTGAATTAAAGTGGAAAGAGGCCAAACTAGAAAAATACAGTCTCCCCTTTCTGTAGACCAATCATGGTCCAATAATATTAAGTCTCAAATCCTCCCTAATACACTGAAGTTCCTTCTCTTCGTATTGCCCTTCTCTTTTTGACACTCGATCCATTCAAGCAATTGCCACTGAACTCTGCAATAGGAATTTAGGCAAAATAAGGCTTGTATCAGAGCTCTCTCTAGTGGTGACTGTTCTACCTCATTATCTATTATTCATCCTAGCTAAATACAAGGAGGAGTGAGTACCTCTCGAAGGGTGCACCAGTAAACTCCTCCTCTTGTGACACCCATTAGAGAAATTTTAGGCTGAAGGAAGCATGTTAGGATGAGAACACAAGAGTGTGAAGAGAAGGGTGATGGATTCTTAGTTGGGTTGGGACCTTAGCCTTTGGGCAGATATGTGGTAAGGATGTAATCATCCTGTCACCAGCTACTTAAACTAACCAAAAGGCAGGACAGACGAGATCTAGTGAGGGGTTCACCATCTCTCTACTCTACTTAAGACTGCTGTTTCCAACAGCAGCACTGACAGATGAGAAGGTCTGATGGGGCCCCTAGCTGGCTTAGGGCAAAGGGTGGCCATTTATTTTAAACTATTATGCTGTTACTTTTACTTTACAACATCCCACTTTGCATTGAAAAGGCTGAGGGGTCAGCCAGCTTTTTATTCTACTGGCTGTGTTTTGTTGGATGTCACAGGAGAGGAGGAGTGGATAGGGAGGTTGTAATAACAAACTTCAACATAAATTTGGTCAAGGTTGGTTGGTCTATCAGTACCCCAATACAAATAACTGAAGCTCTATAATTTTTCTTTTTTCAATCTCTTTTCAAATGACAACAGGCTGCTTTGAAGGAAAAGAGAGGCCAGGAAGTATGTCAGATTGTGTAGAACTTCACTAGAGTATGTTCTGCCTATGGAGAAGGCAGAGAAAGGCAGTTTGATGACTCCACTTAACAGTGTATTTTTGCCCTGTTTCATGGGGGAGACATTCATCATGAGGGAGGATGAACAGCCTTCTGTCCCTTTATCTAGTGTCACTCAACAGAAATGAACACCTTTTTGAGTCTTTGAAGAAATGTCCACAGAAGACTCACAGATAATTATTTACTGGGAGACTGGAGATAAAAAGGCACTGCAAAGCATAGAGGAAGCATCTGTGACTCACTTTAGCAATTAGTCTGTTACCAAAGTGGCCAGAAAAAAGCAAGTCCTAAGCAAACATTACTGACAGTATACCCCATGCTTCAGTAAGATTGCAGGATAGGAACTGCCATGGATAAGAACACACAGTCATGAAGAAGGGTAAAAGTAATGCACAGTTAATACAGGAGTCAACTCAGTTTTCCTTTCACAGTTAGAAACATGATAGAAGTGGTTGTGAAGAGGCATGGAAATACAGTAGTCTGCACAGAAGCCCAGGGAAATAGTTCATTTGTATGAAAGTGTATCAAACTTAACAGGAGTGACTTATTCATCTTTGAGAATGAGGTGGATACAAGAATGCCGAGTGTTCTCTAAATATCAAGGAACAGACACTTAACTCTTAGAGTTTCAAAACCAAAATAAAAATTAGAAAAACCCCCTAGCTCTCCACCTGCAAAATGACACAGTCAGTGGACCTCAAACTAAAAGCTCCATTTTTTTAGTTTATTAGAGGATTAACTTATCAGAGAACCTGGTAATTCTGAAATTATAATGCTAGAGTAATAGGCAACTGCAAGGATAACAGCAAGTTGAATGAAGCAGGGATAGATAAGGGATTCAGTCTCAACTGAGGCTGCATCATCTACCTGAAGTTACACAGACATTATGTGGAAAAAGACTCGTGGTATTGGCAGACACCCAAATTGAACATAAGCCAGCAGTATATCTGTGTGGCAAGAAAGGCCAATAGTATTCTGGGTTGCATTAAGAAGAGTGCTGCCAGCAGGTCAAAGGAGATGATCCTTCACCTCTACTCAGCACTGGTGACACCACACCTGGGGTAGTGTGACTAGTTCTGGGCTCTTCAGTACAGAAGAGACATGGACATAGTAGAGACAGTTCAGCAAAGGGCAACTAAGGTGATTAAGGAATTGGATCACCTCTCCTATGAGGAAATGCTGTTAGAATTGGTACTGTTCAGCCTGGAAAAGAGAAGGCTCAGGGACGTCTTGTCAATGTATATAAATACCTGAAGAGAGTGTGCATGCAGTACAGAGCCAAACTATTTTTCACTGGTAACCAGTGACAGGACCAGAGGCAATGGTACAAACTGAGACACAGGAGGTTCCCTTTAAACATTAGGAAGCACTTTTTAACTTTGAGGGTAACCAAGCACTGACACAAGTTACCCGAGGAGGTTGTGGAGTCTCCCACCTCGGAGAGATTCAAAAGCCATCTGGTTATAGTCCTGGGCAGTCTGCTCTGGGTGAGCTTGCTTGAGCAGGGTGGCTGAACAAGATGATTGCCAGAGGTCCCTTCCAACCTCAATCATTCTGTGATTCTGTGATTGTGTGAGACAAACACAGCCATTAATTTGGAAGCAGAGCTAACAGTCATGCAGATCTCCTGAAATCATTTGGGATGATCAGTGTACGTACAGTCGATCAGAGAGAATTATGGGACATGAGTTCTGAGAGCTTGTTCTCCACCTTTTCTGACTCAAAAAATACTGAAATAATAAATATGAACATCATCAGAAATTGGAGCTAAGATTAAATTAAAAAATTCAGATTACCAAACTAAAATTATATCAAGGAATCAGTGTTCATCTTTCATTGACCAATAATGTGAAGAGTCAGCTTTATTTAAGACTCTTGGCTCTTTTCTAACCACAGCAATATTCCAACCCGGTCAGAAAGGATGCAAAGGAAGAAGGCAGATGTCTTTCACACAAACATCCTTTGGAAAGGTTAATTCTTGTTTTGAAACGTTCATTTAAAAAGCCACACGATGGGAAAACCTCAGTCCCATAGTAGCTGGTAACAAAATACAGCAGTTGTGGTGACTGCTTTGTGCTTCATCCCTCAATCCCACTGCTAGTGAGTTCTACTGTCCATAATAGTACTGTCCTCTGATACAGCACCACAGAATCTTTCCACAGTCTAACATCAAAGTTATGGTAATACAAATTCAAGGCCTGTTTCAACTAGTTACTCTGTAGCACAGAAGAGGCTATCGAGCAGTATAATTTTATACTGATATCATGAAACAATTGATACAACAACACAAATGTCTCTACAGAAAAAAAAAGATATTGAAGTGGAACATATCCTCCCCAAAAATATAAAGCAATTTTTTTTCTGTTCAGTTTAATAGGATTTATATTCAAAATCTGGGATTTAGTTTCCTCTTTGCATTTTTTTTCCTTTTCCTATTTTTTTTTTTAACATAGCCATCATCTCTTGCTGCCCTATCAAGTGATCTGGCAAGCATCTTTTATATCTTCCTCTACACAGTTTATCCAGGAGAAATAGGGAACAGTACAGAGTTTGCTAAAGCATTAGAGGGGATGTCGCTTCTACCATAAGAACAGTGGTCTCCTTCACTGGATGGAGAAGTTCTACTTGCCAGGCAGACCAAGAGAGAAGCTACTTTTTGGCTGCTACGTACTTTAATACTTTCTCCTGGCTGGAAATGCCTATGGTGAGCTTCACACTGTTCAGATTGAGGTAGCTGAGCTGCTAGGCTGTGATACTAATCAGCAAGGTGGTTTCCCGCTTTAAACTCATGAACTTCATGTAAGAAGAGAAAGCCTAATGTGTGGACATACCCAGTGATTGGTGACTGAAGGCTTTCTAGAGCTGCATTGCCAGAGAACGATATATCTTCCCCATGGCAGATGATAGAATTTCCCTATCCATAGGTCTACACAGGGGACTGTGGGCTGGTGGAGAGGGGGGTGGATTTTGTCCTTCAGGTCACTGCTATGAATATTCTTATGGCCAGGTTCTCAGTGTAGAAAAATGCATGAATGTTCTTGGGTGCAAAATATGCAATAAGGAACAGAGTGTTTCCCAGCAAAAACCTAAAGCGTCGCAAAAGCAATTGCCATTGTCAAATTCCAATCTCTGTGCAACAACACCAAGTATTTCATTGAAAACAGTGTTCTCTTGGCTTATATTTATGGCCACTGAACAGGCTTTTAATGCTGCCTTTAAAAGACATACTGCCATTGGCTGCAAAGTTATAAAGACCTTCTTTTCATCTATTTTTTTTTCAGATCAATTTGGGCTGATCAGTCAGCAATAAATTGAGTGTCTCTAAACCAATCTTATTTCTTCTGTTTTAAAGATCCCTTTCCACTCCTCTTCTTAAGCAGTGACACCAACCATTTTAATCTAGCCATTCTAAATAATTTGATTCATATAGGTAATAGAAAATCCCTAGAAATTCACCAGTACTTGGATCTTAATTACCAGTAAAGCCATTGTGTGAATTAGATTGCAATATATTATGCTTTTATGTAGCCCCTTTCACACATAAGGTGCAGTGGCAGTCAGCTGTTTATGATGAACTGAACAATGTCTGGTAATAAAGCTTCGTCACTCCACTAATTTGAAGGGTCCTAAGAGTGATGGACTTTTTGTCAAGGTGGCTTTACACCAGGATTCTGCAATCTAGAAGGCAGGTTTCTGTAAGGCAATATTTCATTTTGCAAGTCTCGTTCCTTGCACTTTTCATGCTTGGCAAAGTAAGAAGTAACACGCTGAGTCAAAGCTGTGCTCTCTACAGCCAACTGTACATCCAGACTGATAGGACAGCCTTAAAGAAACACAGAGTTATTAAAGCTAGTAAGTATTTTTGCTTCTATCTGACAGGGAAATCAAATACGCACATTGGAGGATTTCACTGGGTATTGGCTAAACAGCCTATACTTTATATAACTTGGCTTATTCAAACTTAATCTCTGTATGCAATGATAATGAAGAAATGAAGTAAACTTTTCTTACTTTTATTTCATGAAATAAAAATGTACTGCCAATTTTTAATAAGTCTCCATTACTGATAGGAAAAACCAGTAGTCAAAGTTTGCATAAATTTCAGTGATTTTTTTTTTTTAATAGAATAGAAGACACAGTTGTCTATGCAACACACTTAGCTACATGTTTTTTGTTTAAGCTGCAAATTATTCTGTCTTGATATGTTTCTGTCAAAGAATAATTTTCTGTAGGCAAAGAATACATTACTATATAGCATGCTAGTATGATATCACAATTTAGCCTTAAAAGTAGCAATCTCTTCCATTTGTCTTGTACAGGGCAACCTTTTACATACAACACACAATGACTCCATTCTTGAATTCCAGGAAGAAAGCAAAAACTGTTCAAACCAACTGGATACTATCAGTGCTATTTCAAGACTCATCTATAATTTTTCATCTTTTTTTGCCTATGTTTTTACACAGGCCATTTCTCACTTTCAAGTTTTACCCATGTTGATCAAGTCACTCATGAACTGTGCTTTCCTGTGATGTCTGCAACAGATGTAAACCTCAGAGATATATTCTCCATATTAAGTGTCCCTTGGATAGAAAAACAACACAGTGGGATTTCCAAACGAGCTCCGTTTCAAATTGCTCCTACTTTAACTACATATAATTGGAAGTGATGTGGTCCAGCTTTTCTAGGGGCATGTAATAAATGCTCTTTAGGGAGCCAGGCTGGTTGCAGAGACGCAACTGTAACAGTAAGAAGACAAAGCCAGAAGTGGAAGAGCAATTACTGTGCTTGATGTGGGGTGTAAGCCAAAAAGTTGAACCACCAAGAACTTGCTTTGCATACAAGGATGCAAAATACTTGGAAAAATCTGTCCATACTTTACATACAGTTGTTTATATTGTTACTTACTACATCAGAATTTCTATTACAGTCATTGTTAGCATAACTGTCTGCACAAATCCCTAAACATAACTTCTGTTTCATCTTGTTTGCTCTTTTCCTTTTGCTATTATGGTTTTTTTCTTCATGAATGCACTGCTTAATTATTCCATCCTCAAATGATTTCTTCACAGCATGTTTTTTTTTAAAAAAACCCTCTCTCCACCAGTCCTCAATTCTTAATTTCCTTAATTATTTTCATTAGTCACTTCTGCGCTGTTATTTTCCCTTTTATCTTTTCCATGCGTATCTATTGTGTTTACTCAATACAAGCAACTTACATGCTATGTTTGTCTTCTCGCTTTCCAATCCACTGTCTGTGAGCATGGTGGAGCACACATCTACAACACCAGTTCAGGAGGCTGGATATCTTTGTGACTCCACAGCACCCAGCTTTCTGGGCTGCACTCACACGTTCTTGTCTCATGTTGAGCTTTTTTGCCAACCAGCACCCCAAGTCTTTCGCCTCAAGATTACTCTCTATCCATACTCATTCCAGCCTATATTTATGCTTGGAGTTGCTCTGATGCCGGTGCAGGACCTTGTGCTTGGCCCCGTTGAACTTCATGAGGTTGGCATGGGCCCACCTCTCAAGCCTGTCCAGGTCCCTCTGGAGGGCAGCCCTTCCCTCCAGCATGTTGACCTCACCACACAGCATGGTGTTGTCCACAGACTTGCTGGGGGTGCACTTGATCCCACTGTCCATGTCACTGACAGTGATGTTAAACAGCACCAGTCCCAATACCGATCCTTGAGGAACGCTATTCATCACCGGTCTCCAGTAACAAACACCACTCTTCACTGGACTCAACATTATGTGTTGATCATTATAAACATATCTGGTCTTTAAGACAAAGTAATAAGAAATTCCATTGGCATTTGCTGCAATTTGGCTGTAAGTCTCTGCAAGCACGATAGCAGTCTCCACCAGTTTGGCATGATGGTGCACAAGGGAGACAAATATACTCCGGTCTTCGTAAGTCAATTGATATATGCTATGCAGAAGAGGAAGAAAAGAAGGTAGGAGAGTGAAGTCAATTTTCATGGCTTTTGTGACAATAGAGGGAGTGTTTTTCCCCCCAGTGATGGGAAAATAAAAATACATTATTAGAAAAGTAAACACATTTCTTGGTCTGACCTACAGTGAGACAGCCCTCCACACAACAGAAAATCCCTGGGCATTCCTGTAGGGAATAAAGCTGAAGCTAAAAGGAAGAAATTACAGATGTATCATTTTTCATTTCTCACCACATTTGTTACGTACTATTTTTCTTTAAATCAAACTTTAATTGGAAGCAACAGATCGTGTAATAAGGAGCCTCTACAGACCTTTGCAGTTAACAACCACAATTTAACAGCCCAATCTCACCTGAGCCAAAGACCCTCCTTTCTGCAACCCCCTAATCCTTCAGGAAGAATTTCCAGCTTTTTCAGCTGGACCCTCTCACTTCTTCTGCGCTGGGAGGGGCTGTTTCTTCCATCCTCCACTTTGTCTGTGTTTTGTTGTTTGTCTCCATGTCCAGTCTTACCTGCTGCTCATTTCTCAATTATTGCTTTATTTCAAAGAGCTCTCTGCCATCCTTCGCCCTTTTGCTTTTTTGTTTGCTCAGCTTTCAGTTTTCACAAGCACAGTCTGTGCTGCACTTTGCCCTATCAACATTTCCTGAAGGTAGAGAAGACAATTACACCCACATTTCTTTTGGCAGCGTAGGTATCTCACAGCAACTTGTCTCTCACGCTACCCTTGATGAGTGCTGCCTTCCTTTCCCTTAATCAGTTCTTCTCTGTAATTATTTCTCTCCTTAATCAGTTGTCTGATTACTATTCCCTCTCTACCAACCATGATTGTTCCTATCATCTGACATTGACAGTCAGCCCTATCTTGCTCATACGAGGAGCTTCCACTTTTTGACAACCACATCCTGCCCCTAAAATATGTATCAACCCGAGTATCTCACCCCGAGAGTCAGTATGGATTTGGACAGAGAAGGGGGGGGCCTGCTGGACCACTTCCCCTAAGAACATCATCACCTCTGCTCTTCTGCTGGGTGGGTGCGAAGTGTTGCTGGGGAAAGGCAAGAAAGGAAAATTCCCCTTTGAAGTGCACCTTCTTATGCCTGATGCTTTGCTTAATGAGGAGATGAAAATGTATCTTTAGCCAATACCTGCACACTTGAATACAAAAGTGATCAGGCAGACTGGGTCTGATTAAATTTTATATATATATTTTTATAATATTTTTCGGTGACAGAAAACCCCCACACTTTTCATTTTTATTAGTACAATAATACGATACCATTTAGGCTAAGATTTTCAGGAACCAGTAATTCTAGATCTTTGACATGATCCCATGGGGATCTTCTTATATTCCCTTGCAACTGTGTTTTCCTATCTGATATCCAACTGGATACCTAGTTTGCAGAGAACAGGTGCTCACCAGTTTAAGATGGGGCCTTCTACGATGCCTCCTTTTGTTCAAAAAAAATCACCTCTTGGTTCTGAGAATGGCCTCTCTCTGCAGTTTAATTTCCTTTAAGAACATTCATCCTATGAGTGTGAAAACCCTGAAGGAAAAAAATTCTGTGTGATTTCAAGAGCACTGACAATGTGGTGGTGGGTGGTACGTGGTTAGACGCTGTAGCTTCTGCTGGGTTTCACAGGCAACAATTTCACCCTTCACGCAGAGCTTTCCCATTTTTTTCTTAGTTTTTTCTCCCCGTTGAGATCGAAACAATTATCTCTCGAAGCAATGACAATCTTTAGCCAAAAAAAATAGATAAATGCTTTTTTTTAATTCTTTTTGGGTACTTGCCTACTCTACGTGCATACCAATACCATGAAAAAAAAAAAAAGAACAGCTATTACTTTCATCCTCAGTTTTCCCTCATGACAAAGGAATTATTTTTAAGTATTACATTGGAAATATATGGAGCTCAGGGGGCTGAGTAGAACCCAGGGAATTCAAATATTTACATTCAGATATTTGGGCTGCTTTTTTTCCTCCTCTCTCCACAGCGCACATACTTATACTTCCAAAGCCATACTTGGGGATTCCAATAAAATAACCTGAGTTCAGAGATAACTATTCACTTATACTGACAGATACTAACTTGTGGTGAAAATCTGTCAACATCAGGCCAGATTTATTAGATGCCAAAATCTGGATTTGCGGGTTTTCCGTAGCGCAGAAAGGTAAAACTGGCTCCCAAGGCTCTTGTCTGGATTAACAGCTAATGTTTACTAAGAATTAAGAAAAATGGAAAAAATATTATCATACTACAAGAAATGAGTGTCATGGGTTAGGGTCAGGGCAGCCCCTTAGACCTTTTTCATTATTATTAACAGGAGCTGTGCCTCAAGTAACCTTCACATTGCATGAAACACGTAGCCCGTTCCGTTCACCTGTCCTTAACATAATAGGAGAGTAGACAAAGTGAAGCATTGCAGCCCTGATATAACTTGCCATGATGGAATGCTTCAAAAGATGTTCAAAACACTTTTAAACAATTAGTCATCCTTCCTTATTCAAGCAGCGACCATCCAATCAAAGGAAAAATGCAAGGCATGAACAAAAGCAGTAAGAGAGTGAGGAGGTAAAGGTCACGCAACATGGATCACTGGTTGTTCAAATTATTTTCAGGTAGTTGGGCAGATCTCCAGGGGTGTGATTCAACTCTGTACAGGTTACAGAGTAAAATCCATTGTGGATTCTAACAGAACAATTTCACAGCATGATCTTCCAAACTAAAAAAAAAACAACAACAAAAAACCCACCAAACCAAAAACAAAAGGCAAAGCCCTTGAAACAGTTTGATTGTTCATTTTGTAGAGGTTTCTTCAGCATATAGAAATTTTCTTCTTCATTCTTTGAAAACAAACAAAAAACGAAGAGAAACAGCAGTAGAAAATCAGATCTGGGATTAATTGGGCAAGTGGGGAACTCTGCTTTCCACTTAAACTCTTTGCTTTCTGATAGAATTATGCTATTGAGTTTGCATGGCACATTTTTGGTAGCTGAAGGGCTGCAGAGGTGGCTTGTGTGAGAAGCTGCTAGAAGCTTTCCCTGTGCCCAATAGAGCCAATGCCAGCTGGCTCCAAAACGGATCCACCCTCCAAAAATCAAAACTGCCTGTGCCTTTCACTTCTGTGCCTCAGATCCCATCTTCCAAGGTGCAGGTCTTGGCTCAGCTGACAAATATTCCTGTGCTTTGTTGATACTCCCTGGTCAATATGCTCCAAAAGGAATGATCTGAGAACCAGTTGGTGAACATAGCTGGAGAAATTCCCCTGCTGCCTCAGTGCCACCAAGCTCCTCTCAAGCCTTCCAGCAGATGAGGCTGTAACCTCAGCTGGGTTTACTCTCTGTCCCCAGCTCGCTCAGGAAGCCTGGTGTTTATCTTCCTCTTTTAAAAGGAGGCAGAATTAGACTCTTCAGGATCTTGCCTTAAAAGCCAGGGTCTGCTCCTGGAGAGGTGGCTGCTGTGAACATCCATTGATTGATGGAGAGATCACGTTCACACAACAGGCATCTGAACCCCACAGGGGCATGTTTTGCACTGAAGGTCACTCCAGCTATATTCTTTACCTGGGTTCTCTGTCCCATCCTTTCTCAAGCCCTATTTCTTCATCTTTCTTCATCAAAGGTTCTCCCCTTTGCCCCAAGAGCTCTGGAAGCCATCTTCCCTCAGGTCACAAGCCTGTGTAGCTGTCTCGAGGATTTCTTGATAATAATCCTTCTCACAGGACCCTTCTTCTTTCCTGAAGCTCCAGAGGGGAACGCGATGTGTCTGGGAAGGGGAACTTCACTTTGCCCTTCTGAGTAACTGTTGTTACTAGAAGCCATCTCCCATGGAGATGCCAGCAGGTTCAGGAATCCTCACCTCTGCCTCACGCTGGTTCTCATCATGCCAGCATAAGAACACCAGGAGCAGGCTCTGCTGCACATGTTCCTCCAGTAGCTTCTTTCCACCTTCTGAAAAAAAAAACCCATCATGTCTTGGAAGAGGTGCATGGAGAGCAGCTGCACACAGTTGGTGTCCTGGTGGAAAGGAAGAGGGCAAGACCTCAG
Source organism: Actenoides lindsayi (assembly GCA_025331215.1). Taxonomy (NCBI): domain Eukaryota; kingdom Metazoa; phylum Chordata; class Aves; order Coraciiformes; family Alcedinidae; genus Actenoides; species Actenoides lindsayi. Next base: position 32,802 of record WTSP01020200.1, read on the forward strand.
CACCACCTCCTCCAGCCCCACCTGGGATCTTGTTAGCTGAGTGATTGCTCTGGCCCTGTAGTCCATCACTGCAGTAAAAAATATCTTTGTCCATTGGGGCTGAACTTTCCCCAGCTGATGGATGACATGGTCTCTTTCAGCCTTTTTAAGTTACTCCTCTGTTCAAGACAGCTTTAGTTCGGTGAGTGTGGTTCAGGATATATTTGTGTAGTTGATCTCTTTTCAGCTGATTTGTAGCTGCAGGTGCCTGCTTGAGATGGGTATTAAGCACACTGCATAGTGCTGCCACGTACATTAAATCAGTGGCAGGCAGTCACAGCAATGGGTGGTGTCTGTCAACAGAGTAAATGATCAGGAAGGTGAAGGGTAATGCTATTATGCCCTATTATTAGCTGGTTAAAACCTTCGTAATCCTGCAAAGAATTTTATCCTGTAGAAGCACATTTGTTACAAATTAAAGGCCAAATCTTCCTTATCCTTTCGTACTGCAAGGAGAAATAAATTTATAGTAACTTCAAGTAAATATTTCCAAACTTAAAGTCAGAGAAATACAAGAAAATACAGCGAAGCACTTAAGTGCTTTATAAAGCACAAGCTTAAATCCTAATTTTTAAAGACATTCTTAAAACTTCAATGTACTTTAACTGCGAGCTTGATATTTAGCACATTTAACTACAGCATTGCTGAAATATCATGCTTGTAAATACGGTTTTTAAGCCATTTGCTGTTTCCCAGGAAGAGGGAATCATCAGAGGAAAAGTTCTGAAACAAAAAGAAGAGGATGTAGTCCTGTCAGAAAAAGAAAGATGGGCAACCAGTGGCTTTGGGGTATCATCAAAATAAATAAACTGAGAAACCTACTAGCTGGTGGATACTTTTAAAGGTCAACCTTACAGCTACTTTGCCAGAAACTCTGATTATCAGAAGGGTTAGGATAAAAAGCTTTTTTTGTGCTCACTGAGCCTGTCATAGAAACAAAACATACTCGTGACACCTAACGGGTTTAACCTTCTGCATTTTGACATTGTTTCACACTTCTTTCAAGATTATCATGTAACACTATTGTCTTCTAACACTGACTTGTTTTGAACATTTACTGCTCAATGACAATTGCAACAGTTTCCTATCAAAGGAGAAGCACATTAACTAATAACCTATAATGCTTTTTTTTATCTTGTGTTAAGTGTGGTATTTACAGGGGAAACATTTCAGTAAGTGTATTTAGTTTGCAGATTACTTGCTCTCTCAGTCCACAAACAGTAGGCTACTCAAAGACACAGAGTTTGGCAGGTAGGATACAGGTTTCAGGTGGTACGTTGTTACCCACTTACGATTTTAATAAGGTTTTCAAAAGCTAGGTTTTTGACTCCTTTTGTTAATGAATCATAACATCTCTGAAGTCTGGGTGATCATGCAATAGTAATGACTACTGAGGCGTAACGTTGTAAAACATTCTGCTTAATGTTATTAATTTTAAATACCAGCCCCTCCTGTGTTTGTCTCCTGGCCTAATGATTGTGTCTGTTAATCTCCAGGCTAGATTCAGCCCTACCTGATTGCCTGAGAGTCAATATCTTGAGCACAAATGTCTTCCTGCCATGTTACCTTTACCCAAGCACGTTCTTCTCTTTCCTGGCCACTCTCCACGGCAGTCATGACCCTAGGGGAAACCCTCTTAGCATTGCCCCATGAAAGGGTATGTGTCACCATAGGATGTGTGTCACAGCACAAATCCAGTGCAAACTGGGTACTCACAGGTTAGCCCTTCCCAGAGAGGCCACCCACATTTTTTGATCCAAAGGGAGCAAAGGGTCTTCTCTTCCTTTTGGCTAAGATATTATTTTAGGCTCTTTGTTCTAAACCTGTCATGGTTAAGCATGCAATGTGCCTGTGAACAGTGTGTGATAATAAATGCAAGTCTCTGAAGTGGCTGTCTAGGCCTTGCAGTAAAAAGTGCCTTGCACAGTATTGCATGCCTGAAAGAATCTAAACTAGGGTTAACGAGAGAACTGAATTTTTATTTATATGTCAAACAAAGATCATGCTTAAAAAACCCAAAACAAACAAACAAACAAACAAGCAACAGAAAACAACAACAAAAGAAGTTAAACAGCTTTGGAACAAAAATAGATATGTACTTTTGTTTTCATTCTTAAATAGCTGCAGTGCCATGGGTAGTATATTTGAATAATAAGAGTAAGTGAAGCATAAGATTAATAATTTTCCACCAACCTCCGTATTCATTTAGAGTTTTTTTCCCTTGCAGACAGGTAAAGCTTTGTGTCAATTTTCATTTTTCTTAAACTATTCCAGTTTTTCCGATCCAAAATAAGAAAGAATGTATTAACAACCCAGAAAGTCTCCAATGCCCTGTTAAGTGGCCCTGTTAAGCCCTGTTCAGGATTCAGGTGGAGGCTGCATGTGCACATAGGTGTAAATTTTCACAACACGACTCTCACACAGAAAATAAATTATCGAAAACCAGTTGCATAAAATGCAGAAATTAAGTACATTTTTCAGACATACTCATATCAACGATAAACAATATATTCTGAGTTGCAAAGCTTTCTCCCTAAACTGTCAGAAACTCATTGTATATGATCCAGCTACCAAACACCTAACTCTTTTAACAGAAAAAAAAAAAAAAAATTTCCACTTAATTTTTACATACAGCTTAGAAAACAGGCACGTGTGACATAACATCCAGAAATTCTTCATCTAGTGCTCAGTTGTTCTCATTTTTTTCCATCCAGACTTATAATTCTCTAATATGACATGCTGAGAATGATGTCAGAGTCAGTGACCTTTACTTTCCAAATCATACAATCATAGAATCATTTTGATTGGAAGACACCGTTAAGATCAAGTCCACTGACAAGTAACCACTAAACCATGTCCCTCAGCAGCACATCTACACATCTTTTAAATATCTCCAGGGATGGTAAGTCCACCACTTCCCTGGGCAGCCTGTGCCAGTGCTTGACAACCCTTTCAGTGAAGAGATTTTTCTTAAGGTCCAACCTAAACCTCCCCTGGTGCAATTCGAGGTCATCTCCTTTTGTCCTATCACTTCTTATTTGGGAGAAGAGTCCAACCCCCACATCCCCACGAGCTCCTTTCAGAGAGTTGTAGAAAGCAGTAAGATCTCCCCTCAGCCTCCTTTTCTGCAGGTGAAACAACACAAGTTTCCTCAGCCACTCCTCATAAGACTTGTGCTCTAGACACCTCACCAGCTTCGTTGCTTTTCTTTGGACGTACTCCAGCACCTCATGTCCTAGAAATGTTTCTACCCAACAAATACTCAGAAAGGACGTTTGTGATGCTATGTGAAAAACAGCTGCATACAAAGGACAATGCATTGCATCTTTATTTATCACAATTACTTTTTTTTTGTGTCTATATTTGGTTGATTCAACATGGACTTCCATGATGGATCAAGATGAAAAGGCAAGAAAGAGCAGGAGAAAGATAAAGCACACAATAGTGAAACAGCATTCTTTACCAAGCCCCTCTGTTAGTTTCTTAATCTTTAGATTAGGGTTCTTTAGGTTATAGTCTGTACAGTCCTTATAGGCTTTTGATATTAAAAAGAAAAAAAAGAATTAAAATTTTTTTAAAAAGGTTAAAAAGTTATAAAGATCAAGGAAGGTGATGATGACTTGATAGAGCTTTTATTGTAAAATAACATGAGCACAGCAAAAAAATGTTACAATTGTCAAGAGATAACAGAGCTGTCCATTAGATTCCGTGGCTTTATCATTCTTGTTACAAGGACAAAGTTTTATCGATGTCAGTTTAGGTAGGTACACTTTGCTAATCAACATGAAACTAGGGATTCTTAAATACAGATCCAAATTTATCACCAATCAAGTTGTTCTGCCAGTGGAATCGTAGGACTGCTAATGTTAGTTCAGCCAAATCATTCTAATTAAAATTCAGACATTTAAAGAAGTCACTGAATCATCAAAGACTGCCAGTTCATTCCAAAACCACCTTGCTCCAGTGATAGTCACAGCCAAGGTTTATAACCTGCACAATCCAGAAGACTACCTCACATTCAAGTGAGAATGTGATAGGCATGTAATAACTCTGACACTCACCCGATTTCTCTGGAATACCACAAGCAGTTTAAGATCTTAAGCCACTTCCCTCAGAAGCTCAGGAAGTGGTAAAATTTCTACCTTGCAAGCCAATTCAAAGATTATTTTTTTCATTTTCCCAAAGTAGATAACAATTTTCTTGACCATAAAATCTAAGATTTTTCAAATGAAACTCTTGGAAACACTCACCACTAAGTTTTGATAATCAGCAAGAGATAAAATTAAATGAAACCATATGAAAGCAGCTGCATACGCCTGGGTACAGTACTGGGACAGAGTGATGAGAACTGTATCACAGACAGACCTTCCAAAAATGCCCGTTCAAGTGATGATTAGGCCTTGGGATCTCACAGTGCATTGAAAGATTCCCCTTAAAGACTTCTTTTTCACATTGATTTTTCAGTTTGCAGTTTTAAAGGAAACAGCTACTTCAATATGAATGCTTGACCTAGGAGCTCCTGCTCAAACTCAAACACAAAAAGGAAAGCTATAGGGGATGGAAGCAAGGTCAGGTAACCTGGGAAGAATACAGAGAAACCATCTGAGCAGCCAGGGGTCGGGTTAGGAAAGCCAAAGCCCTGATATAATTAAATCTGGCCAGGGACATCAAATACAACAAGAAAAACTTCTATAGGAACATCGGTGATAAAAGGAAGAATAGGGAAAATGTGGGACCTCTCCAGAAGGAAAGAGGAGACCTGGTTACCCAGAATAAGGAGAAGGTTGAGGTACTCAATGACTTTTTTTGCCACCATCTTCACTGGCAGGTGCTCCAGCCACACTACCCAAGTCACAGAAGACAAAGGCAGGGACTGGGATAATGAAGAGACACTCACTGTAGGAGAAGGTCAGGTTAGAGACCACCTAAGGAACTTGGAAGTGCACAAGTCCATGGGACCTGATCAGGTGCAACTGCGGGTCTTGAAGGAACTGGTGGATAAAGTTGCTAAGCCACTCTTCATCATATCTGAAAAATCATGGGAGACTGATGAAGCTCCCAGTGACTTGAAAGGTGCAGCCTTTTACTTTCTGCACCTCCAAATGTGGCACACAAGATTTAGCAACGACCTTGGTCTTCACAGGAGCAAGTATGAGCAAGAGACTTTCTGCATATCAGTCCTTGGTAGTAACTCTAAACATCAAATGTCACCATTTCTAGAAGCAGACACTGTCTGCAAAAACACACTGCTAACTTCAGAAAGTGCAGTTACTTAGAACAGAATGAGCTGAAAAGTAAAATCAGTGAACCAAATTAGTTCTGTTCTACCTCAAACCACTACAACACTCCAGTTGCCATCTTCCAAATACGCTCTGTGCTCTTCATCTCTAAAGGATGAGAAGTGCAAAGTAGTTACAACTGCTGTCAGAGAGTATCTCAATGTTAGGAGGCTGTTGTTAACACTTAATTGGTCATTAACTGCTTAAAATTGTTAATGATTTTATGAGGGTCAACTTCAGTGGGATTCGAAATATTCATCAACAGCACAAGAAAAATGTCTCAGATTCCTCTTTCTGAAATTTCATGTCATTTAAGGGGGTGACTGGACTGGATTGATATTATTTTGCCATGGATTTCTAAAATCAGTACAAACAATGCATATGAAAAATACAACTGTAGATTCAGGCTGCACAGATGAATGTAGGCAGTGTAGGTTTGTGCACTGTCTGCTCCCTCTCCCACGGGGCTTTTTGAAAGACTTACTGTGTTTCTGAACTTCCAGTGTTTAGTGTGGCTTGACTTTTTCCTTTTTCTCACTTCCTATGCTTCCTGTAGTAAAAATTCATATAGATGCAGCATGATGAGCAAGAAAGGTTTTTAAATCACCAGTTAAATTAATTTCTTGGCTTGTGATATACTCCTGGATGCTCCTACCCAGTGCTGGTGTAAATATTTGATACTGTGTGACATAATAAGAATTAGGAATACAATATTAGTTTAAGCATAGAAAAATATGTTTATTTACACTGAGGTCTAATTCAAATTCTAAATTAACCCATTTTCTGATATTTAAAGTGAAATTGTAAATAACTAATTATACACAAAACTGAAGGCTGTGTTAACCTGCATTTCCAAGTCAAATTGACTATCTTCTCTCTTCAGAATAAAGACATAAGTGCATAAAAATGGATCGATGGACTGTTGCACAGAATTTCTGATTCATAGTCTTGCAGTCAGGTGAATGACTAACTAGCTATCGGATTGAATATGTGACTCATAATTCTATGGCAATAACCCTCTGAAGAAAACCCTTGAGGGATTATTCTTACTCATTAGTAAGCATCTACCATAGGGCAATCAGTTTAGTATTTAGACAAAATCCACATTTCCAAGCCCAAGTTAACAGCTAGTAGTTTCAAAACTCGTTAGAAGAGGAATATTTAAGACTGAATGCCAATTTAGACAATATTGACACTTTATCTAGTGTGGTGCTTAAGTAGTTGATTTTTCACTGTCAAAATTTTCAACAGCTTCATACTTTCCACTCTTAGCCAAGAATTTTAATGGAGGACACACATCAGTATCACTAAAAGAAAAAAGAACAACCCTCTGCTCTTTTTAAGAGGAAGACACAGTATTTTACAGTGAATAATTTAATACATTTTGCCTATTTTTTTTTCTTACAGTTATACTACCATTTTCTGGAATGCATTGGTTACATTAATTACATAGAGTTCAGGTAAGTTTTTTAATATTTATTTACTTATGAAATATCCATATTTCTTGATGGATTTTTAAAATTCAAAGTTCATAGAGCTATTACAGCGTGTAGCTTCTGTGCGTTGAGTGAGTGAACTCAATCTGATAATAAAGAGAAGTGTTTAAAATAGTTGGAAGTTAGGACCTCTTTGAGAGTTATTTCAGGCTCTTTCATCACAATAATCTACCCTGCAACAGCATCCTCATTACATTTCATTATCTTCCACTGGCAGAGAGATAGAAATCTCTGTTAACAGAGATAACAGCATTACCCCATTGGTTGGTCCTTCCATTTCTATTGGCAATGGCAAGATTGACCACCTCCAACATTTTAATGCTCCAGTACTCTGCCTATATCTAACATTTACAGTCAACTACATAATGGTCCCTAGAGAATGGAGTGATGTTAAGATTCCTGGAAAATTCAGGAGAAATCTCACAAAGGTTTAGCTTTAGCTTTAGTTTTGTGAGGCCAGAGGTGATAAAGGGAAAGAAAAAGGCATAGACTTCTCCAAACAGGGCTTAAGTTCACCAAGAAAAATGCATAGGAAATGTGATGGACCCAACCTGAGAAAGTGTCTCCTGTGCCAATAAGCTTCCTGTGTGCATGCTAAGTCTGTGTTAAAGGTAAGTGCAACTTGGAGCCTATGGTATCATCTTTGCAAGAAATGCAGTGCAGAATTGTTAACTTCTATTTAGGTGCTCTGCAATCAACAGTTTTATGTGTCTTACCAAGCTACAGTTTCCACTGGCATCCTACATGAATATCAAGATGCTTGTATTCCATGCTAAGATTTAACTGTGGTGTGAGAATGGCACCAAATGAAACCTGAAAAGAATGTTTATCTTTGCGTCAGATGTATCTCTCTGTTAACTATTAACCAACAGGTTGGCACCATACCCCAGATTTGAAGCTTAGAGAAATAGAGAAGCTGGGAAAGAGCCTAGGAAGAGTAGGGATGTCTGGGAAAATAAAGGCTAATTTTAATCCCTTGCTTCTGGGTTGTACATTAGCATGAATGTGGGAAGAGTGGAAATGTCTTCTCCTCTCTATTCTGTTAGCATCTCCCAGAAAGCTGAAGATGTCTGTAGGACTCCTGTCCTCAGCTGGGCAGGGATTTCTGGGTGTGTTCCTTTGAACATTGAAGACCCCAGTTCGAGAAAGTATCTATGAATAAACAGAGACCTGTGGCAGCAATGAAAGGGAAGACCAAAACTGGTTTGCGGTCAAATAGGAAGAGGTTTGGAAATGTCAACATGGGTGCAGGGGATGATGGGGAGAGTCCTGATATTCTCTGTACTTCTTGTTACAGTGGAATGAGCTAACATCTTAGCAAATAATTTTCTTAGCACTAGGTCTGATTTTCATCAAAGGTGCCTGGAAGCTCTCACATCTACGTGCATGAACAGGTCCCCAAGGTACCTGTGATCTTACCTAATCAGGTGCTTGGGTGCCACCACTCAGGATGGCCTTGTTTCAGGGAGAAGCAGGGAGGAGCATAACATGCTTTAACAGATTGAAAGTCTGTTGTTATAGAAGACACAATACAGCTTTGAAGTTTCCTAAAACATCACCTGGGATGACCATATGCACACTCCTAAGCCTGCATTCAGTGATGCTGTTGTCTGCTAACTCAGTGTGGAGCTTCACTACACTCTTTCTGCCCAGGGATTATTGAGCTTGCACTGTGAAGATGTGAGCTTTCTGTCTGAGATCTTCCTTGTGTTTAAATGCAGGGATGAGCTGAGACAGTGATTTGTCTGACACAGGCATATGCAGACACACAGGCATTCTCAGACACCAGGTTCATTGTGCATTTCTAGAGACAGGGATTTGCTTTCAGGTGGGTTAAACCAGTGGTTCTGATGCTGGCTCTCTACAAGTAGCTCAAGTATTAGCCCTCTGTGCTTGCTTTGGGAAGAATTACTATCTGTCTCTGATTATGTTGCCCTGAGGGTGCCTGGTATACTGAGGCTTTAATTCATTTGGTACCTCTCACTCACTTGCTGGCTGGTTAATTGAACAGGTAGCCTAGCAAGTCTGAATTTCCCACTTTCCATTATAAACTCCTAAAGTGGGCTAGATGACCACTTCAATTCACTTGCTCCTCCACAGTCATTGCACAAGAAACTGAGAGAAGTGCTTTTAGGTGTATTGACTTAAATCACTGGTGCCAGAAACAGTTTCAGGATGATGGCATCTACGGCTGCAGCTAAAAGTCCTGATGTCAGTTAGCTGGTGTTATAGCAGAGACTAATAAAGCACAGACTCTGCTTTGATACCTAAAAGTGGGTTTATTAGGAGGGACTGGGATTTGTAAAGACAAGATGACAAATATTAGTAGTTTCTAGAGTACTTAGTGTCGTGTTGTAGAAAAGACCAGTCTTTGTTGGTTTGGTGTACCCGAGGGCAACTCTCAGTGGATTACCAGGACCTTTGTGTGCATTCCAATAACAATGCAAGGTGATGTCAGCAAGATGACTACCTTTGAACTTAAGCACTCTGGTCACCTTCAGCTACATATTTTAGTATGGAATACATTTAGGGTGACAAGAAAATCTTTCCAAACTGTGGCATTTGGCAAATGAGTCTAGAATATCCCTCAAAAGCTCTTTTCTTTTTTTTTTTTTTTCTTAAAATGTATTTCCTAATGAGCTGTTAGGAATGATGCATACAAACCAGATTAAAGGATTCTGTCTGTGAAAAGTATTTCCTAACCAGACCTTTTCACAGGGAATTTACATGGTAGAGAGAAGTTACAGAGAAGCTTGGCTAATGTCCTTGGAAACCATGAGTCAGAAGCCACTGTTCCATTTACATAATATTTCCTGCCAGTGGAATATGTGCTGATTTATAGAAAGCACTTAAAATAAATTTGTTCAAATCTATTTCAACCATGTAGTCTCTCTGAAATAGAGCTTGCTTTAAATCTTTCTCTTGTCCCATCACGAATGACCTCATGTTCACAAAAGTGTTTAAAGGTTTTAAGCTTAAGATGCAACAATAGCCACCTGATGAATTCTGGACAGAATCTAACGAGCTGACTCTGAGCAATTGCAAGGAAGAGCCAGAGCCCCTGAATCACATTCTAATATTTAGTGCACTCATAACTTCTGCCTTTTATTTTAATGGAGGTGGCAATATTAATTGAATGTGTCTCATTAGAAAATGAACTGAGGGCACTTCTAACACTTATCATTGTACAAAAAGAACAGTCATCGTCTTGGTGCACCTACGGTCTTTTTGTTCCAGTGAAATTAATTACTAAGAGATTAATATAATTAAAATGTTCGGTACATATTTTACTATGGATAATAAAATAATAATAATAAATAAAAAAAAATATTCTCCCTGTGACACGGAACTTGCACCACACTGAGAAAGCAATTTTTAAACCTCAAATAAATTTCTCTGTAACTGATTCAAGATAGTCTTAATATTTACATACCAAGTGGACCTTGGAGACCAATATATGCCATTGTGTTCTATACATGCATATCTCTATGTATCTACATTTTTTCTATAAAAAAAGGATCAGAGCATCAGGTACAGTAATGAAAGGATAAGTAAGATCCTCCTTTGTCTTGTTCTAATTTAATGAGGAATCCGTCTCTGGATTTCTACTGGAGTAGAGGTGATAGGTACATGTTAGCATTCTTTGGGTACTTGTTACCACTTTAGTTCTATGCTTAATGCTCTACCCATTTACTTTCAAAGCAAAAATCCTATATGGAAAATATATTCATAATTTAGCAAAAGTTCTTGCACCCAGCACTGGGCAAAAGTTCTTTAAGATGACGTGGATTACAAATGGTGAATATTTTAACAAAGCAGCTGAGCTCTTATTAATTCAGTGGTATATTGACTTTTTTGGAGCTCTGAAAATGCCTGGCCTCTGTGTTCCTCCATGGTAGTATCAGAAAGTACTTCTCTCTACCAGGAAAGGGAAAAACAGTGTGTCAGATATCATAGTATGGGCTTTTTTTCCCCCCTTTTCCTTTTTACAGACCTGCTGTAGTTCCCAGTATCTAAGGGCAAAGGTTTCTCTTTATAGATAATTATAGAAGTGTTGGAAACAAACTACTTCACTGGGAACTGAAATAAATTTTTTCCAGCACCCAAACTTCACAACAAGCTTTTTGAACATTTTACTTTCAAGCCGCAGAGGTTTATTGATTTGTCCCAATCTAAATTCTTGAGAGAATGCAAAACAAGGGAACTGCAGCAGGTCTTGTTTAGGCTGCAGAATAATTCAATTAACAGGTTGAAAATTAAGATTCAGGATCAAAATGGTTCTCATGCGCATGCTGTGCTTCCCTCTCACTCCATTACCCCTTGAGCAAACTAATTTTGATTTATAAATAAATCAGTCGTGCGTTTTGAAAGTACAGTAGAGATGTACTTAAAAACAACAGTCTATTTTTAAAGATATAGATTTCAACAGAATTCTCTGTGCTTAAAATGATGACTCCAATTCCACTGGTAATATCTTTAGGACCGACTGGAAAGAACTTTTGATGTAGATTCACTATTCTGGGTATCCCCAGTGAAATTCTGCTGTGAACTTTACAATGGTAAATGCACAGCAGTTCAGAGGGCAGCATAAAACCTTGGGTTCACTTAGGGGCTTCTCGGGTTCTCCATTCCATATGCACATGCTTTACCTTTCTGTTTTTCCTCTGGAATTTGAAAGCCTTTTGTGCAGTGTGGTATTAAAGAAATAATATTATGCTAAGTGTATGAAAAGCATACAAAGGGAAAAAAAAAAGCACATATATATTTATATGGTTATGGCAAGAGATGTCTAACCACTACTGAACGGAAATTTGGAAGCAAAGTATTTGAATAAGTATTGTTAATCTAAATGTACATACAAAGAACCTAAATGCTTTAAAATCCAGTTGCAGCTGAAGTATCACTATAACGCATTAGGAAGGTCTGATACATTTTAACTAAGCAAATACATTTAAACGTCTTAAATGTGCTTGCACAGCTAACCAGATTATCTTTTCCCAATGAAAACGAAAAGAAACAGATGAGAGCTTTCATCCTCAAAGAGGTATATGTAAATATTGAATTCACAGAATCAGAATCAAAGAATTGTTGGGGTTGAAAGGGACTTTTGGAGATCATCTAGTCCAGCCCCCCCCCCCCCCCCAAAGCAGGTTTATCTAGAGCAGATTGCATAGGATTGCATCCAGGCGAGCTTTGATAGTCTTCAGAGAAAGAGATGTGTTGTGGTACAGACACACCCCCACGAGAAGATGCCACAATCTTTCTGGGCAGCCTGTTCCAGTGCTCTGTCACCCTCACAGTAAGGAATTTTTTTCCTTATGGTCAGACGGAATATCCTGTGTTCCAGTTTGTGCCCATTGCCCCTTGCCCTGTTGCTGGGCACTATTGAAAAGAGATTGGCCCCATCCTCTTGACACCTGCCCTTCAGATGTTTATAAACATGGGTAAGATTCCCTCTCAGCTTTCCCTTCTACAGGCTAAGCAGCCCCAGCTCTCTCAGCCTCTCCGCAGATGAGAGATGTTCCAGTCCCCTCGTCATCTTTATAGCCTTCCACTGGACTCTCTCCAGTAGTTCCCTGTCTCTCTGGAACTGAGAAGCCCAGAACTGGACACAATATTCCAGATGTGACCTCACTAGGGCAGAAAAGAGAGGGAGAAGAACTTCCCTCAACCTACTGGTCACACTACCAGGATACCATTGGCTTTCTTGGCCGCAAGGACACATTGCTATCTCATGATTAACTTACTGTCTACCACAACAATGTCCTTCTCTGTGGAGCTGCTTTCCAGCAGCTCAGCTCCTAACCTGTACTGGTAAATGAGGTTATTCCTCGCCAGGTGCAGAAATCTACACTTGCCCTTGCTGAATTTCATGAGGTTCCCCTCCACCCAACTCTCCACCCTGTCTATGTCACTGAATGGCAGTACAGCCTTCCAGTGTATCAGACAGTCATTCAAGTTTTACATCATCAGCAAACTTGCTGAGAGTACACTCTGTCCCTTCATCCAGGCCGTTGATGAGTATGTTGAAGAAGACTGGACCCAGCACTGATGCCTGGGCAACACAGGCCTCCAACTGGACTCTGTGCCACTGATCCCAGCCTCCAATTATGAAGCAACACAACAGTGATATAAACACAGTAAGCAAATATACTACATCATTATTAGCACATCATGCTTGTTCCACCTCTGTGAATTCAAAATAAGAGAAATGTTTTATTCATATATCTAGAACAGATAATTAAGCTGCAGAAGTCAACACTAGTATGTAGTATTAAGTCAAACAAGGAAACAGTAATAAAAAGAGAAATTGCTATCTATAATAAATTCTGCTTCCATATGCTAGGAAAAATTTTATCACATCATATGCTGAAAGGAGGAAAGTCGTGCAGAAACATAAGACCTATATTAGCAAGTTACTGCATGAGCATTTGTTGCAGGGCAATTACACCAGTGGGTGTGGAGTTCTTCACAGCAGAGGAAAACTGCAAAGGATCAGTCTACATTCACAGTGCAATAGTATCACTATCTCTTACAAATGTAAACCTTGATAACTACTTTTTTGCCAGTTTTCTGCATCCTTCCACATTATATTTACATCTCCAAAATGTGCACGAGCACTTTCAAAAGTAATTCCATTAATTGTTTCATAAAGAGACATTGCACATGGAAATCTGATACAAAGAATATGACTCAGTGTGTTGGCAGGGTAGTGCTTCTTGTAATTCCTCAAACAAACCTGAAATAGATAAACTACTAGTTTTTAAGTGCTGAGGAAAGTAAAGCTAGCCTGGCTGGTGTGTCTTCATGCAACACTAGAACTAAGAGGAAAGGAGAAAGGCTTTCCAAGAAAGGCTTTGACAGAAAAGTAGTATCTAGAACATGAGAACAAGACTATTGGATTAACTTTTGTATTAATTTCTTTCGAACCTTTTGTTATTTTTAACTCTTATGAGTGAGATATTATAATTGCACAACATCAGTCATGCTAAGATATGAAATAAATAGCCACATGTTTTGCATGACTGCTTTTACATTGCCATTAAACACTAGTATCTGCTCTATCAGTAAGGGTTGTACAGGATTAGAAAACATGCTTTTTATGGTATCTTTGGATTGATGCATTTCCTTTGATTTTCTTTCTAATTGCAAAAGCAGGAATCTAGCCTGGAATCTCTAAGTCAGGCCATGATTATTTCTTGCTCTCAGATGTTTTCATATCTAGGTTTGTACCCCATGGAAATGTAGCATAGGTGGGATTTTAAAACTGAAGAGAGGTGAAGCAGGTTCTGACACATACAATGCAATTTCCCTTTTGCTTTCTGTTCATCTTTTAATAGATAAATGAACTCGGAACAAAACGTTATTTTAATCTTTGAACTGTAATGTAAACTAAAAAGAGCTATTGCTAAACTGAGGCACTGTGACTGAAGTATTGGGTTAGAACAACACTCTGCGTAGAGCTTGAGTGCATCTTTTCAGCCCATTTCCACAGAGACAACACTGGAATACTACTACTTTAGTTCACTTATTTAAAAGGCAAATACCTAAATTTAAACTAGTCCGTCAAAACTTCCTGTCAATCAGCTGAGAGAAGCAGGTACATACAGAGCTTAGATGCTATTTTTGGGGATGACTCACCTTCTTACAACAGGTATTTCAGTTCACTGACTATAAAGGCAACCTAGGGCAGTTAGCTCAGACTTTGATGTCTAATTTTTAGATATTTAAGGTTAAGTAGAACTGATCTCACTCTCTGTGACCATAACACTCTTTCTTTCTCACCTTAGCCCCCAGGGCTCGGTTGTTCATGCTCCAAAGATCAACAGTCCAGTTCTGATGTGGCACAAGTATGTGCCCTTGGCTCAGGCTGCCAAAGAAATTCATAGATTGTGGGAAAGAGCTGTGAGAAAGCCTGCAGAGTAGAGTAATGCAAGTTATGACTGCAGTATCACAGGCAGAGGTAGAACCATTAAGATGAAGAGTGCAGGTAACTCAAAGGATCAAGACTAAAAACCACTGTCATGGAAAAATACAAAATATGAAAGAAAAAAAAAGAAAGAAAGAGCATGTGAGTGTGTTGATACCATTGGATTTGGTGGATGCTTTCAGTTTACTGATACTACAGATGTACTCCTGGGAGCAGTGGAGGCTAACCTTTCTTCTCCTGGCTCATAGCTGCCTATCTATCAAAGACTCTTGGTGTCCTGATACAAGACTGAAAGCTTTTAACAGGAGGGTGAGAGTGCTAATTACTTCCTTAGTCATCAGTTAAAACCTAGGTATTACATGTGTTTACAAGCCAGAAAATAACTCTTCTATACTTCTAATCCTACTTTAAAGACTCTTCATGTATAGTTCTAGATGCCTAAACAAAATGGCCCAGAGAGGGATGGCAATATGGTTAGTGAATCTGCTACCTACAGAAGTGTGTAAGACAGACCCTCTCATAAAGTACAGTTGAAGTGTATTTGACACTTACACTTTGAAGCTTGTCAGACTTCAATGGAGTGAAAGGAATTAAAAAAAAAACCAAAGTGCAAAGAGCAATGAACCATTAGAGCAGTCCTCTCAATGAGCTGTGTTGTTTTCAGCCTGGCTTCCAGTCACACAATTGACATTTGAAATTGCTTCTCTTTAAACTGTCTGGGATGGTGCTTGTGACAGGCTCGTGACTGTGTCACAGATGCAATGCTCTTGGCTGTCACCAAGAAAAACAATTTGTACAAAGCTCTTGTAGATTAAATAGTGTGCATGCCACGTACTCAAGGACTGCAATACAAGCACTTACCTCACTAGACTATAAAGACACCAGATCAAGAAGTCGGTACCCAGCAGCTTGACTGAATATGGAAACTTTCCATTAACTTGTTGGGTGTGATGGTGAATGCTCACAGCAGCAGCAGAAGTGCCTGAGCTTTCCTAAAAATTCTGATGTTTGTTCAGCAGTTTCTTTCCTTAGAAAATTTTCAACTCACCATTTTTTTTCTTGGGAAACTTTATCATACTTATGAGCATAAATAGTTTTTACTTTTATACCCACAAACCCCTTATTATTTACTATGTTACATTCTGGAAATTCTTGTTATCTTTCACTGGAGAGAAAGACTTTTGTGTTGACTTGGCAACAGATGCATTTTACCCCAGTAGATTCTCAGCATTTTTTAGACACCACTAATGCTAAGTAATTCTCCAGAGCCAATATTCTCTGTCACTGTTCTGCCATACTTTAAATCTTGCACTATGGCATACTCATTACTCCATTTAAATAACTATTAAGAGCAAGAAGAGTGAACGTTTTTTTTTTTTTTATAAGGCCATAAAGGTCACAATATTCTATACACTGGTGTATTACTATTTTATTAAAATAGAAGATTCCAAATCTGATTGAGTTTAGGTTTTTGGTTTTTGGGTTTTTTCAATTTTTTTTCTTTTTCTTTTCCTTGCTAAGTGTCAGTATGGGTGATAGTTTTGCACAGCAATACGAGCAGCAGGTCTCTTATGCTGCACAGTGTATCTGATGCTTTTGGAAAACAGTTAGTGTACCACTAATGGCATGAATATAAAAAAAAAAAAATGTAGTTGCAGTATTAACCTGCTCACCCCTCGTCCCTTTTTGAATTTGCTTAGATTATATGCAAGAAAAAGTTTATCCAGCGTTTTGTTGTTGACAATTCATGTAACTGCTGCATATTTTGTTAGATTTTCCTGAGGGTAAGAGGTTGTGCAATTAGAAATCGTAAACAGTGGAGGCTGTTAAAATACTGCAAACATTTATCCAAGATTAAGGACTGATTTATTTATAGTTATGGTGTGTCATCATTTAGATACATAACTATTATGAGGATACTAATAGTTCATAGAGTTTGAAGAACACTTTTTCTTAAAGTCAGACGTGGTCTGGGTCATCTAACCTGATATTGACCTCATTTTAGAGGGAATCATGAGAGCACTGGTATAATCAAGATCTGAACTTTGAGGCTGAAGGCTTCCTAGAAATATAAGGAAATATATATAAGGAAATATAATATAAGGAAAAATATAAGGAAATAAATATAAGGAATAAATATAAGGAAAAATAAATATAAGGAATATAAATATAAGGAAAAAGCTCTTTATTAAAACAATTTTATGAATGCACTCACAATACCCAAAAGCACAACTCCAATATATATGTGGGGTTTTTAACCTTCTGAGGTTTCACATAAGCAGACAATACTAAAAGGCTTCGTGGTGCCACGTAACCATGAAAGCAGTATTTTCTGGGGTCAAAACACCATGCCACAGTTCAAGATCATCGAATCACAGAATTGTTTAGGTTGGAAAAGACCTTTAAGATCAGGGAGTCCAACTTTTAACCCAGCACTGCCGAGTCCACCACTCAACCATGTTCCTGAGCACCTCTGGACCCACTTCGGCACCTCGGTGTCTTTTTTCTTGTAGCGAGGGACCCAAAACTGAACGCAGTATTTGAGGTGCAGCCTCATCAGTGCCAAGTGCGGGGGATGATCACTTCCCTTGCTGGCCATGCTATTTCTGATACAAGCTGGGATACTACTGGCATTCTTGGCCATCTGAGCACATTGCTGGCTCATGGTTAGCTGGCTCTCAAGCAACACCCCCAGGGCCTCTTCCACCAGGCAGCTTTCAAGCCGCTCTTCCCCAAACCTGTAGCATTGCATGGAGTTGTTGCATCCCAAGTGAGGAGACTACAAGGAGATACCAAACAGTGTGGTAGTTCTGAGAAGGGCATAGATTTCCTTCGTTTTCCTGGAAAAAGAAAATAGCTTATTTCACACTTCTGGGTAGTGCAAACACTTTCTTTCTCACCTTGCACCTACACGTCCAGAGTGTTAGGTTTGCCAGCCAGAAAGGGACACAGTAGATGAGCTTTAGTCCTTTTCCATCTCTTGCACTACTGCATTTTTGCTTACAGGAAATATCACACTTATATGAAGTGCCAGCCTTCTGCTGACCAAAGTAATAAGGAGAGGTTTTACCCACAAATCACGGAGCATCCAAGGACAAACTAGCCCTAGCTGCACAAAATCATTTACTAGAAAATGATGCGAAATAGCAGATGGAAATAACTTTCCAGATAGAGAGATCATTTGTATCTACAGAATCTTAGAGCTTCTCAGAATGAGGTGTTTATCTTCAAATGACTAAAGCCACACAGAGCTTCTTGCTTTAATGTGCAATAAACCAGTAAGCAGTTATTTTTCTCCAAAAGCATTTAGTTTATGACTTCCAGCTGCTTATTTCTCAACAGCAATAATAATGTGCCAGGATTTTATTTATGGCTCAGCATGCAGCTTTTAGCAGTTGATAAGCAGCTATTAATAATATTTAAGAATAAACAATCATGTAATATACACATTAGTTTGTGTCAGAGTGAAGGTGGAAATACCACACAAGAAAAAAAAAAAAGATAGTTTTGTGATAAGTGCTTATGAGAGACTGCTGGAGATCAAAAAGTGAGCCAGATTCTGATTTTAGAGTGGTGAGACTCAGAATTAACCATCCTAGAATTACAACGCTATCCTTGTGTCTTAGCTGTCAGCAGTGTTACAAACCTAAAGAGAGATCAAGACAAGCTTATCATATTGCAGCATCAAATTATTAATCTGTCATACCTAGAAGGTTTTATAACCTAAACTCTGTGAGTCATCAAACTATAGCATTTAACTAACTTTTTATTTAAAATCAGTCCAGTCAAAACCATTGGACATTTTGCAAAAGACGCAGGTAAAATAAATTTGGTAATGTACTTAAATTCTAAAGATCATATCCACAGAAAACAAAAGTTCATATTTTGTTGTGGGAGACCTCAGCTTGTCGGAGGGATTAGAATGTGAGTTAGATAAAGAACGTTGAGTGAACGTCAACTGTACCCTTGAGGAGACCAGAAAGGCCTGAGAAAAGACCCCCCAGTTCACAACCAGAGCAAGCTGATCAAAGTTAATTGTGGGCAGGTGGGCTTTGCTTGGCCAGTCAGGTGTGGGCACTTGTTGTCAGAAGGGTTATAAAGGGGCTTGCAGCCACCAGAGATTGGAGCACAAGAGGCTGAAGCATTTGCAGCATGAGTCTTTGAAGAAGGGGTGTGAGAGAGAGGTGAGTCTGTCTCAATGATGACATGTCGAGCTGTACAATGACTATGTTTTCATGAAGACAATTGTTTTTATATGCACATGTGTGTATATATACCTCTATATAGATTAAATTACTGCTTTTGTACTTTTGTTATTTGTAGAGAAGAAAGATGCCTCATACTTTCTTGGCAATGGGCACCATGTGAAAGCTAAAACAATTAGATAAAGATGTAAAGGAATCTCTTCTTAAGATGATGGCCAGAATTTTCAGTTTGAATTCTTAGCAGCTCAAGAAGCAGACTTTCAAGAAGATCTCTGCGAATCTAAACAAAGCAAAACAAAGAAGCAAACAAGAAAAATACCTTTAAATTGTAAATAAAAATTGGATACTTTGAGATACACACAGAAAAACATGGCCACGTGCAAGAAAGCTTCTGTATTTTAAAGCAGTTTTCTAAAACATTGGGTATAAAAAGCCTTCAGATTTGGCACCTTTCGGTGCTTTCCAGTAGCTTTACAAGGACTCAGATTCTTTTTAGTTCTTTTTAAAAATTAACCCCTTTCTCTTAATTCTCCCCCAAGTATAAAGTTTTGGCTCTGATGATACCAAAATTCCCACTGAGAAAGAATTTCATTGTCATGATAATTTGCCTCCATGGGAATTAACTCATTCTGAAAAAGCAAGGAAATGTGTATTTTGAATACAGAAAAGCACATATTGTAAGGAATTAGATGCAGAAGGATGTGACTAGGGGACTCTGGAGCAGGAATTTTTGTCTAAAGCTGAATAAGTACAGGGGGAAAAAACAGGAAGCAGAAGATAGGGAAATAGCAGTGATTTCTCCTTTTATATTCCCACACCTGCTTTGGAGTAGAGTCTTTTGTGTCAAAGCAAACAAAAGAGACCTGGAGGGTGAGGAGGAGTCGTTCTCCAAGCTGGGCACTGTGAGGCTTCCCTTGTGGAGAGAGCAAAATCACATACAACAGTCATGTCACATCTGAATGACAGAGCAGAAAGGTCAGGGACTGAAAAGGTTCCTGATGCCCAAGAACAGAAATAAATTAGTTTCTCCAAATATTTGAAAAATGCAGGGGAGGGGGAAATCAAAACAACAAAACAAGACAGGTGGCAAAAAATTTTTGCTTCCTCGAGTTTACTTATGGTACTTTACAGGGTTTTCTTAAGTGGCTTAGCAAGTTACTTCAGGGATCTGATTCCAAAACCACATGATAGAAATCAGTTGGGTATTAATATTCAAAGGAAGCATTATATCCTCACAGGGAAATGGAGAGTATTCACAGATGACCATGAAAGGAGTGAATTTCATTATTTTTCTCCGACACGATGATTTCCTTTCAGCTAAAAATTATGAAGCATGCACTGCTATTGTTCCTGCCTTTCAAAATCAACTGCATGGAAACTGTCAAACAATCTGAGGATCTCAGGAAAATAAAAAGAATGTTTCTTTTTGAAAGAAGTTCAATTGTAACTGCTTCATGGAACAATAAAAGTGCTATTACTGGTAAGTATGCCACCCAATCAGAACCACACACATCTAGCACAACACAAAAGACACAGTCATTTAAAAACTATAAAAGAGCAAGAATATTGAGTAGCCAGAAGCAAAATTTCCCCTGCAAGCAGGGACTGTGATAGCAATTAGATTCTAAGTAGGATTAGACCCATTGTCAGAACTTCAAACAGAGGGAAAAAGTTCAGATTTTCACTAGACTGTAGTAATGCCAGCAAGTATGAAAGTCACGAGAAAGACATAAAAGTAAAACTAGCTTAAACAAATTTTGTTTCTAAATGACCACAGAATTCTGCTTAAAGTAATGCTGACAATAGAAGGATCTCAGGATATAAAAGTGTGACACTGGGCATGTGTTTGAACTAGTTAAGATACACACACACAAATAAAAGATAGTTATGATTATAGTCATTTTATTTTGGGGCACTTTTCCAAAAGAGTTTATAGTGAACACAAATAAGTTCTTTAAACAAGATACCAAATCTTCTGCCAGTTATGCCTTTTAGGTATATATTCAGTTAATATATCAAATCTTCTGCCAGTTATGCCTTTTAGGAATATATTCAGTTAATATACAATTTTGTGTGCAACAAACCATAGACACACCTAAGACAGTGAAAATTTTTCTTGTAATCTGTACATAAGTGAGGTTTAATCTCTAAAGTTCTTATTTTTCTGGAGAAGACATCTCTCCCATATGTACCCTTCAACAAAAAATTATTAATATTTTTCATATAAGATATAGATACATATATAATTTCTCATATTTAGTCCAACTATAAGGTCTGCAGTAGGACTTTTTTGTGTTGTGTTCATCACAACAAGGTGGCAGCTGAGAAATAAATGACCACCAAAGGTGAGCTACACATTCCATTACTTAATGCAGTCAAGGCCTCCCTCTGCTGTAAAAAACGAGGTTTATTTTTTCCATATAATAATTTAGAAGGCAACATTAGTGCTTAAGCATATAACTAAAAACATGATCCAAGTGAAAAATAGGTACCTTCCCTGGTCTTGTAGAAAGTTTAGCCATCTCCCATGATACTTACTATGTATCAGAACTCCTAAACTACAATTTAACCTTGTGACCCCTAAAGGATAGTTTCACATCATTTCATTTCATTAGTTCATTTCTTGTGTAACTAGAAAGTTGGCTTGTGCTTTGTCTTCTGCTCTGCTGGGACATCTCCCACCATCTTCAGCTTTTCCCCCAGGAGGTAAAGCAGGGGACTGTGTATGTTCCTTTGAACATTTCACACAGCCTGAGGGCAGAGAGAGACAGGGCCAGTGACCAACAGCAGCCAAGGTATAGAGGGGACTGAACTTGTCCTCTGTCTGTATGGAAACCAGCACAACAGCTGAAACCTCATGAAGTGAAAGCTAAAACCTAGTGAGTTACAAGCTCTTGCATCTTTGGTAGTGCCATTATAAATAAAATTCTAAGCTGGTTTATAATTATCCTTACATATTCTGTAGCCCGTGTTATTGACTCCACTGAGCACAACAAAGATGTGAAATCCAGCATCATATCAGAGCATCTCAGCTGAAAATATACTTTGCTAATATTTACTTAGCAGTAGTATTTCCAGCTAGGAATTAAAATTTTAAGAAGTGATGCAACTGAAGAGGAGAGTTCGAATAAATTAAGGTCATTTGATAATTTCAAGGCCCTTGCTGTGAAATCTGGTCCCACTGAGCAAGACAGTATGGTGGGTTCAGAACACAGGCATTCTGGCCTGTTGTAAGACACATTGACACCTACATGGGGGATGACAGCCTGTCACACTGATAGTGCTAATGACTGCCACCAAGAGAGTATTTACTTACAAGCAATCACAGACATCATTAAATCCAATGCGTGAGCCAGCTACTTTTTTCAGGGACAAATGGAAGGAGCAATTAAGACCACAGCGAAGCACATACGAAATGTCAGCAGCTGTATGAAAAAAAGGATACAAGTAAGCTTGCTTCCTTGCTCAAACAGGGTCTATCTAGTGCCAGCTCCCTCTGGAGAAGGTATGTGAAATGCATCGAAGAATGAGAACATGGATGTCATTAAAGGGAATGATATTACAAAGACCTGCTGAGAATGGCACATTTTCAGAAACTCTCTAAGGCGAAAGGAGGAAAACATGATGGAAATGAGAAGATAGACTGTCTGATCTTTCCAGGAACCCCCAAACTTCCAAGGAATACATGCTGACACAGAGCCGTGTCTGCCAGTTATGAAAGACAGGAGAAGCTACTAGTTCTGTAATGCTGAGATTTTAGAGCCACGTTACCCACAACCTGATCTCTTATCTATTTAGAAAACATGAAGGTGCTACAAGGTTAGCAAGTATATCAGAAAGAGTATGCTTCAGGCCAAACCAAGACCACAAGTAGATGAAAGACTGGTGGACTTTGGGTTAATTCTGTGCCCAACATCATTGATTATTGATGCTGTAGAACCCTGGTATCTTCAAAAGTGATCCAGTACTAGATTTTAGACATCTATGCTCCAGCTACAGATCAACAGCATCTACCTTTCTCTTCCAATGAATCACATGCAGCCACAGCATTTGTAACCGTGGTGTTGTACGAGCAATGTCAATCCTGTCCTCGTTTAGCCGGATTGAATCGTGATGCTGAAGAGGTGCAGGTAGAATGGGGTCTTCTGGGTGAAAATAGTGTTTGCTTATTGATGCAAAAACAACCCTCCCAGGCATGCTCAGCCTTATTTTGGGGTTAGAAACAGTGAACAGAAAATATGATGTATTTGGGGAGACTAGATTATTTTATCATTATCTTGTACTGTTAGAAAGGGATCATTAGTGTAGTGTAAGTAGAGTAACATTGACAGGGCATGCACAGTTGCTTAGTCAAAGAGAGAGCTGGGTCAGAACACAGGGTGACATCACAGATAGAAAAGCAAGCAAAAGTTGGAGAGGAGCTTACAAGATCTTGTTGCCTTGCTCTTATTCCTGCTGCCTAGTTTATTCCTGACTCGTAAGGGGTTTTTTCCCCCATTCTTAAACACACTATCACAGAGGCAGTACCACCTTCACTGATGGGCTCATCTTGGCCAGCAGCAGGTTCACCTTCGACCCAACTGGCATTGGTTTTATTGGACATAGCAAAGCTTCCAGAAGCTTCTCAGTGAAGCCACCCCTGTAGCTCACTCTGCTACCAAAACCTGGCCAAGCAAATCCAATTCTTAAACATGAAAATACAAACAGGATTTGCTCCGTAGAAAAACTAGAAATGTATGTTTCTGGATCAGGACAGATTGCTGGAATTAGTTCACAAAGTTGGACCTAATAAATTTCTCAATATGCTTAAAGATTATGAAAAGTTCCTTTAAAATCACTGTAGAGAACATGGATGTGTAAAATAGAAAAAAAAAATCTGTCTAGACAACAAACTTCTGAAATACCTATTAAAAATATCATCAAAAAAGATGAAAAAACTGTTGTTTATACCTCTAAATGCACACAACAATACCCTTCGTTCCAAAAGTAAACATCGTGGCTTCAGACAGGCAACTAATTCCATATTTAGAAGAACAAGTAATCTCCTTATGATAAATAAAATACCTTGGGGAGATATCACGGATAGTACAGGACAGAGAAACTCTAGAATATTTTTGGCAGTCCTCAAAGCATGATTCTAAAATCGACCTCTGATGACAAGATACCAAATCAATTATACACCTCTGTGGACCATATCTAGCAGGAGAAAAACAATCCTGCATTTCAATACAAGAAAATCACAGCTCCAGTACTGACATGCAGTTCTTTTCAGAAAAAAAAAAAAAAAACAAACCCAAAACTTATTTTGGCATCTCATTCACACTTTTGGTAGTCTTGTTTTCATAAGCAATAGCTGGATGCACTGGAAACAGTGTGACATCATAAATGCTGACATACCAAGCTAATATTACATGTTTTGGTACAAGACATTCTCTCATACTCTTGTGCAATACTCATAATGCAAAATGAATCTGATACACAAGGCACAGCAGGCTATTTAACATCATAGTGAAAAGAAGCAGTCAAAATGTATGATCAACCGTAAGCAAAAGATGATGATTTATGGCTGCAAACGTTACAAAGTAAAGTAACACCAAGGGTTGGCTCCATGAGCATATCCCCTGGATACTCCAGTCCAATTTACCTTTCTCTGAAATGAAACCTCAGAGCAGTTCCAGAGAATGACAGCTCAGGGACTTTTCAGTTGCCACGCACGTATGGAAAAATGAGAAGGATCAATCTCATTAGCTACAGAGAGCTCCTTTTGTTATTTTAGATGGTTACTGGGCAAAGGACAGACTCTCCAGTCCCTTCCCAAAAATCCTAGAAATATGGGGGACAACACAGGGCTAGGAGTAGTTCTGTCTCTGTTTCACTCGTGGTGGATGGGAAGAGGAGAGGTTTGTCTCTCCTGTTGTATGACCACTAGTACAATGAAGGTAGCTTGTCAGGATTCAGACACCATGGAGGACCAGGCCATGTCATATGTGGCCCTATTATGAAAACCTGTATGCAATCTTTGCCAAGAGTGTGCTATGAAGCCACTGAGGTTCCATGAATCACTAAGCCTGCTCTTCTACCTGGACAGGGGACAGAAAGAAGAAATATCCTCCCAGGTTCCTCTTTGCCTTATCATTTCCTCTCGGTCAAGCTCTTGCTTTATCAGCTGCCCACACAGTACCGGGTGCTGTAGACAGAACAGGAGTTGGGTACCATGAAGAAAGCAACCACCCCAGACTTTCCTAGCTGATGCGATAGTAAGAGTCAGTGATGTTGCTATTTGGATCACTGCCTACTGACTAATAGCACACCTTAAATCTCCTCAGGAAGTCTGTTTCTCCTACTGACCACATGAGAAAAGGTATAACTTTCACAGCTAGTGTGGCAGATCCATAAAGCCTACCTGTCTCACCCATCCTATGCCCTGACAACTCCCATGCTGTCCCAGATGGAACAGGTTCTATATCTTGCCCATTGACCTCCACCCAGTGCTCAGAGACACCCTCACTTCTAACCAAAGTACATACTGCCACTCTCCCAAAGTTGCAATCAGCCCATGCCAGCTTGGTGAAGTCTACTTATGGCTGTCACATTGGGGATGTTCTCTGTATGATGAAGCATTAACACCCACAACTCTTTATCCAAGGCGCATGGCACAGCTTGATCTTAGCCTGTGAATAGGGGCTCTTCCATATCCCAAACCTACCGTGGAGACTGAACCATCACCAGCAGCCAAGGTACTTCACTAAGCATTTGCCTGCAAGAGCTTAAAAGTCTGCTCTTGCCATCAACATACCTGCAAGCTAGACAGTGTGTCTAGGTGTCTGAGACCTGCATTAGCAACGTGAGCATAACCAACCTGCAGTGGTCCACTTGTGAGCACATGTGAAAAAAACAGTGAACTCTCGACAGACAAGCAAGATTATAATGCAGTACTCGCTCAGGTCCATAGTATGGACCCGCTCAGACTTGAATAACACAAGTTTTTTGAAGTAAGCAATGGGAGCAGACCACAGTTTGCAGGGATAGAAAATTCAGTGGTAGATTCTATGGGGAAGCAGAGGAAGATCCTGTGAAGCACCGCGTTTGCCAGGATGTCACTTCTGAAAAGTCTAAGCAATTGTGGCAGGAGGTTGAGTAGAAGGGGTTTTAATTACTGAAAATTGTGCCTAACAATTCTGATTATGGTTACCATTTTTTTCATTCTAAAATAAAAAAAAAATCATACAAGGTTCTCTAAAAGGCTAAACATTTACTTCATATCTCACAAAGCTATTGCATATTTGTTTCACACTTTTATGCAGCATCAGAAGCACTTGATGCTTTACCTGAAGAAGTGTAACAGAAAGGCCATTTAACTCTTTTATCTCTCTCTTTACACCTAAAAGAGCAGTACAATAAATGGTCTCTAGGAAGCAAATGTTACAGTCTAAATTCACAGGTTTGCTTTGGAAGATATGCAATTGTGTTAGAATTATGAGCACAGGGCATCTACTTCTTATTTCAAATCCTTCAGGAAAGGGGAAGCTCCTGAGCTGAAAGAAGAGGTCTTAAAAGAGTGTGAAAGGCCAAAGACTGGAGAAGAAAAAGTGAGAAGATAAAAGAGAAGGCTGAGAAAGAAAGGAAATGAAATACAGTCAAGAATGAGACTAGATAAAGGAATTGGGTAGATCAAACAACAATTCCTAATCTTGACAAAATACTCTTCTTTTTATCTGTGTACAGCACTGGATTTGAAATCAACATCCTTGCCTAATAAAACCACATCCACTATAAGCAATGATCTTTATTGGACTCCCATCAAGGAAT
This sequence comes from Actenoides lindsayi, assembly GCA_025331215.1. Classification (NCBI taxonomy): domain Eukaryota; kingdom Metazoa; phylum Chordata; class Aves; order Coraciiformes; family Alcedinidae; genus Actenoides; species Actenoides lindsayi. The sequence continues at coordinate 59,560 of WTSP01020200.1, forward strand.
CAGATTGTATCCTTAAACCACATTTTCTACTGAAGAAGAAATTGAATTTTCAGTTACATCAAGACATTCTTTCCAACGTGGGAAAGCCTTGTGACATATTTTTGCATTTTAATCATTACATGATCAAGACAAGGATCATAATCAAAATCCCATCTGTGAAAACCAACTGTCAGTTTGCAAGGACAAATTTAGCCTACATAGGCAACGGAATCAACTTGAACACTCTTCCAAAAATATTACTGAAATTACCCTGGGAGACTAAATATGGATGGATATCCATATTCACAATTTCTGACAAGAAGAGTTGTTTGGTTAGCGTTGTCTTCATGGATTCAAAATACAGCTGAATGATGAATTTTCAATGTTTGTAGCTTTTTTTTTTGATGTTTCAAAAGAATTTGACAGAATGAGTTACCGGGGATAAATACTAATTGTTCCTTACTATTAGTTCATGCATATAGGATTTACTCATCAATGAGGTTACAATGATCCAAAGAGATGTAAAAAAATATTTAAAGTCATTGGTAACGTTGATGGGGAATCAGACTTTGTTTTGGCAGTTGGGGAAGGAGGGGTGGAATCGCTTAAGAGAAGCTGTTAAAATGCTCTCTGTCTTATGAAAATTATTGATGGTGAAGTACTACTGGTATTGCAGTGAAACTACTGCAGTACAGGACTACTGTTGTATGTCATTAATTATGATAAGTGATGAAAGCTATAAGACTATGGTTTTTAACATATATTTAATTTACCATCCTAGGGCATTTATCTAATGCCATAAGAAAAAGCAATTAAAATTTTGGTGTGTAAAAATGAAAAAAAAAAATCACGCTATACTGCAGAGGTAACAGTCTCCTCTCTGACTTTAAGTCAGTGATAGTGGGAACACACCTTACCAGTGTAAATGTTTTGTTACAAGAAGGAAATAAATGTAATGAAAGCAACTCACGGAACCACAAAATTATGAGATCCCAGAGGGGTTGATTTATGAGGCATGTTTAAGAGGTATATAAACTACTATAAAAGAGGAAAGGAAGATGCTCATCGATGCTATTCAACAAATATTTAAAGGTTCTAAACAGTCAGAAGGATTTTATTGAGCATGGTACAAAAAAAAAAAATATGGCAAAACCATGAGGTGAAATTAAGGAATAATTTGTCCCAATTATTATGAAAATATTTCAGAACACAATAAATCTGTATTTTAAAGGAAGTCATAAATGTGAGAACATCTAAGAAACTAAATCTATCCCACATAAAAACTTCAGAAAATATTAATTAGGAATCAAATGACAGATGAATGGCCCAGGACCTCCTACAGACTGTTGCAAAACTCTGGAAATTAGGGATGGAAGAGAGATCTAAAGGGCATTTGTCTACACACCGTATAAGTGAGCACCCACAGGGTACCAAATAGACACTTTCCACAGTGCTACATTTGCCCTGCCCCTCCAGGTCAGGGTGGAGATGAGAGATACATGATTGGTGAAGAGATCTGGCATCAGTCTGTCAGACAGGGAGGCTGTGGTTGGAGAACCACGTACTCCTTTTGAATAGCAACAACCTCACTTCAGAGTATGGTGTTATGAGTTACAAATTTTTAGTAAGTAATGTTCTACTATAATGACAGCCTTGACTGTTCTAGTTATTATCATAGTTTCAGAAATTCATAATCAAAAGTGGAATTTTAATGAGTTTATGTATATATAGAGTGTACATTTGGTGTAATGTGTAAGCAACTTCGTGCTAATATTAAAATCAATGTATCATGAATAATTTGTTAGCTATATTTCAGTTAATAATCTTAAATATTTTAGTGTAAGAGTAAATAGATGGGGTTTTATAGTTAGGATTGGGTTATTAATGAACTGAAAGAGGGCAGATTTAGATATTAGAAAGAAATCCTTTACTGTGAGTGTGATAAGACACTGGAAGAGGTTGCCCAGAGAAGTTGTGGATGTTCCCTCCCTGGAATTGTTCACGACCAGGTTGGATGGGGCTTAGAGCAACTTGATCCAGTGGAAGGTGTCCCTGCCCATGGCAGAGGCTAGGAACTAGATGATCTTTAAGGTCCCTTGCAACGCAAACCATTCTATAACTCTATGATATTGGGAGAGTCAGAGGGGTAGAAAATTATATGGAAGAAAGAGAATCTGTTAAGAATAAAATGACAACTCGAGCCATTAGAGATTCGAGCTCATTGGCATAATCTATATTGCCTGTCCTAGACATAGCATCATCCCATGAAGTATTTGCTGATAAGTGATGTTATGGTTTAATCTCTGCCAGCAAGTAAACACCAAGCAGCCACTTGCCCACTGCTTCCCTGCCCACCCCCTCCTGTGGGATGTGAAGGAGAATCGGGAGAGAAAAAGGTGAAACCCCATGAGATAAGTACAGTTTAATAGAACAACACAAAGGGAGAAAGAAAACAACAGTAATAACGATAATAATGAAATAAGATATGAAACAAGCGACAGAAACTGGGAGGCTCTACCAGCACCTGAGATGTGCTGACCTTACTCCAGCTGCACACTGAAGCCACATGCTGGAAACCCTCCCCAGGCCAGCCCTCTCCCTATATAGAGGGCATGACATCAGTATGGTATCAAATATCCCATTGGCTGTTTATCCCAGTTGTGGCCCCACCCAGCCATTAGGGCCAGCAGCTGCTTGTGAGAATGAACCCAGTCCTAGCTGAGCCCAGGACAAGTGAGTATTTCTACAGAAGCAATAGTAAAAGTAAGGCAAATTACTGTTATTAAAGTAATGTTATTTGGTTATGAGAAGACTGTGCTAATAGATTCCTTTCAGTTGCCCCAAATTAATCTCCTGAACCAGGTAAACTCTGTGCATAAAGGGCTGAACCCAAAGAAGAGAGGTACCTTATCAAAGGTACGCTATCTAGCCAGATGACTACTGAATGTAAACTCCTATGGATAATGAGGTCTATACAGTTAAGGCAGACATTGAAGAAACAGGGAATAGAATGATTGACCTGGAAGCAGACATGTACTAAAAACTGGAATTAGGTTCTCTAACATAATAAAATTAAATTGTATGGGTGACAAGGGAGAGGAGAGAGACCATGCAGACAAAGGAAGATATAATAATCAAGAGAGAGCTGTGAAAGAAGGCAGAATATAAGAATAAAAGGTTTCCCTGCAGATGTAAGAGAACTGGAATCAAGATTCTAAACCAGTATTTTAGCATATTCTAAAGCAGGAAGGAGAATTTGAAGTAACTACAAAGAGATGCCACCATCTTTGTTTTTTCTTAACAGAAGGTTAAGGAATATGACATGAAACCTACCCTTAGAAAACAGATTGAGAAGAGTTGAGTACTCTGTAATAAGTCAAAAAGAACATTTTATTTTCAAGATAGAGCAGCTACTAACTTCAAAGAAAGCTAGCATGAATGAGTTTGCCATCTACTGTAAGGCAGCCTGTGCAGGATATTGATGGGATTTCCCCTTTTAAGCTCATTGCATCAGGAACAGCCGTAAATCTTAAAGAGATAGTGGTAAGTTAAATCCCTTATAATATTAAATCTAGTAGCTGGCAAATCCTTCAAAAAGTCAGGAGGAGTCAGAGCATGAGACAACTTCAAGCATTTCAGTGTCGGTCAAGGTTGGAACAAAGGAAGTCATAAGAGTATGTGCAGGTCATGAAACCATCTCTGACCATAAGAAGATGAAGAACACACACAAGGCTGGACGCATATTGAATAACCCTTGAGCCTACAGCACTGAAAGCCCTGTGTGCAAGACTAGATAATAAGCTTGATTCTGGCCTAGTCTGTGCCCTTTGCATGTACAGATGTTTAAAGTGCATGGCTGCTTTGATTAGTCAGTCTGGAGTGCAGCTCGTAAAGAAATGGGGTTTAGGGCGTAAGGAGGATGTGCATATTCATGACACAGTTGGGTTAGTGAAGATCTTAGGTGAGTTATTTGAAAGGCATATCCTGAGGACTGTCAGGAAAGACAGGAATAATCAGTTGAAAGAAAACAAGTCTCTTGAAAGATAAGGAAAGAGGGAAAACGTTCTATTTTACCATTTCCCAGGAATACCGCAGAGATTGCATAATTATGCCATGTATAGAACTGCAAACCCCTATACCTGTGAAGATTGCCCATGGCTGAAAGCAATGGCAATGTTGTCTTCCAGCTGTGTAAGTTCATCCAGACTGAGAAAACAGTCTAGTTGCCCTGGCACATTGCTACAAACATAAGAGTGTAGAACTGTTGCATTCTGCAACACTGATGCTACGTACATAAGATGCTTTTTATATTATAGGGAAACGTATTTATTGCTTGGCTTTGATCTGGCACTTTGCCCTTAAGCCTTGGTTGTAATTGAGATATAACAAGGTCCAAGCAATGGAGCCATTAATATCTGTCTTTATTAAAAATAAGCCCTTACTGGAGACACAAGGGAACACAGTCTTTTGTCTTTGACTAGAATAACTTATTATAGGATGAAACACTGAAGTTCATCTCATTCAACCTCCTGATAAAATGAGGGCTTTTTGTACTAATATACTGTATTAGTATTCATTATTTCACGTAAGACAATACAGTGTATGTTTCCACATGCAGACAGTAATGTTTCTGTAGTTAGAGACTGTGTAAGACAGAAACATGTTCTTTATTTTGATGTTTGCACAGCTGCTGCTGTTATAATAGGGCTTAGATCCTTGACTAGGGCTTCTAGATACTACAAGAATCCAAGTAACAGAGTTAAGCAAAAACAGTCAGAGCATTCAACAGATAGTCTAGCATTCCAGTTAATACCCCAGCAACTACTTACTAGCCATATTACCACTGTCTACCAATAGATGGTTTAGCACAAAAATATGTGTAGCATAAATTTTTTTAGCTCCTTAGGAAGACCCAAAGTTTACATGCTACCACAGTGAAACAAATACCATAGAAAAAAAATAGAGTGAGCAGTAAGGATAAAGAAATTAATATTTAATAATATTTTAATAATCTGTTTTCAAATAAGCTGTGTCAATGATACAATAGCTCAAAGTTTTGAGGACCTGTTTGCATCACACTCTTAAGATATGAAACATCTACTCAACTTTTAGCAAGTTTTAGAAAGCTAGCAAGTGCTAGCCCATAGGGAATTGTAAATGCTGCTGACAACAGTGGCCAAAATTTTGTAATTATTTGTAATTCTATTATTTGCACTTCCCTTCTTCTTCTGTTACTACCAGTACCAGAACTGCATCTTGTTGACTTTGTCTGGTCTTTCATATCACTGCTTTTCTTCTGATATTGGCTAAACTAGACTCTTAAAAAGGAGAATGTTCCTCTGAGAAGAGCTGTGCTTGCACCTGAGTGTGTTTCAAGCTTAGATGGAATTGAAGGCAGTGTTCTGAACTGAACATATAATTTTTCAGCATTGCTGCAGACAACAACAGCAGAGCTTTTGCAAGCTTTTCTAGCGTAGGTTCTCCCCTTGGCACTGATGTGTTCCTGTTATTTCTATAAGGCAGATAAAAGGAAAGCATAAGCCTTCTTAGAGAGACAGCAGCTTCTGGAAATAGAGCATTGTTGAACGGTTTCATTTTTTTTTTTTTTTTATTGGTTATAGCAGAGACTGTTATTCAAGGCCAGTCTACAATGAGTTTGCAAGAAACCTTCCCCACATCTGGCATAGGAGGAGGCTTAGCAATAGCTCCTCCTAGCCAGTGTTCTGCTCCTGTGCATGCAAGAACAGTGTACACACAAACATGTTTACTCCTGGGAACTGAGAGCAGCACCCAAGTGGTTCTCAGGTTAGAATATATCTCCCAGCTTCCTCTCAGTCAAGGAGTGATACGTGTCACAGACTCTGAAAGTGCACTTAAGTACTCCTCAATATTGTAAGGAGTGACTGAAGGTGAGGTGGAAAAGCATGAAAAGAAAGCTTTTTCTGGCACAACTTGAGGACATTTCTTCTTGTCCTATCACTTACTTGTTACTAGAGACTGACACATATCTCACTACAACCTCCTTCCAGGCAGGTGAAGAGAGCTGTAAAGTCTCCCCTTAGGCTCCTCTTCTCCAGACAGTACAATCCCAGTTCCCTCAGCCTCTCTTCGTAAGACTTGTTTCCTAGAATCCTTCACCAGCTTCATTACCCTTCCTTGGACATGCTCCAGCACCAGAGTGTTCTTGTAGTGAGGGGCCCAAAACTGAACACATTATTCAAAATGTGGCCTCACCAGTGCCGAGTACAGTGGGACAATCACTTCCCTAGTCCTGCTGGCCACTCTGTAATACAAGCCAGGATGCTATTGGCCTCCTTGGCCACCTGGGCACACTGCTGGTTCATATACATCCAGCTACTGACCAGGGCCTTTTCCATCAGGGGGTTTTCCAGCCACTCATGCCCAAGCCTATAACATTGTAAATGCCAGAGGAGGTTTAGGTAGAACATGGTTTAGGGGTGGACTTGGAAGTGCTGGGTTAACAGTTGGACTCGATCTTAAAGGTCTTTTACGACCTAAATGATTCCGTGATTCTAAAAGTAAGAAATTTAAAAATAAGCTTTTGTATTTCCCTATTTTGTTGTCAGCTTGTTGTAACAAGCGGGACCACGTGGGGCAGAGCTAACCAGTTCACTATATATTTCATCATGCAGAGCAATCTCAGGTTCCAAAATGGGAAGAAAACAGATGCAAGTGATCATGACAGGAAACGAGAAGCTGCAGTTAGTAATGCTGCCTGACAGTAGGTGGCCATAAGCTGCCTTTGCATATCATTTTTTAGTCTAACACTGTTCCAAAGGCACATTTTCCCGAGAGGAATAACCGTCCAAATGCAGGAAAAGAAATGGAGCTAACGAACATACAGATTTGGCAGTGTAGTGACCTGACAAAATGACATTCACTGCTCTTGATAGAGGTTTACTCACAAAAAAAAATATTGTCTGGTACATAAGATACCCAAAAATGTGGGTATCATTTCAGATACCTAAGATCAGCCTCTGGATAACTGTGTGAACAAGTAAAGGTGGTAAGTTAAACAATTCATACATGTCTGCCCAGGCAGCTGCATCAATTAAAATACGAGAATTTGGGTGGTGTATTCTTTCAAAAAGTGTTACTTCTTTGATCTCTTTGACAGCACAGATACTAACACTCTCTTCCATGGTCAGGAGATAAATATAGGGCTCTGACACCAAGACTAGTTAAGAGAAATTTGGCCTCCTATCAATGTAGTTTTTCCACAACATTTTAGTCTTGTAAAAACATCTCTAGCTGTTTTGACATGAGAAATCTGTAGCCATTAAAGCTTAAAAGGAAAAAAAAACCAGCAGGTTTTTTATACCAGCATTTAAGTAGCATATTGTGAAAGAATCTCTATTATTAATATTTTCTTTCTTCGCGACCCCCCCCCACCCCCCAAAGCCCCAAAACACAACAACACACCAACC